>BLXT01007690.1:61756-81647 GCA_019648995.1 Plakobranchus ocellatus | reverse complement strand
TTCTCTCTAGGTCTCTGTCTGTCTATCTCTCTCTCTCTAGCTCTAATCTGAAAATTTTTGAAAAAGGTGTAATTTATCAAACGAATGATGGAAATACGCCTCCAAGGAGAAGACAATAACAAACTTGTGAAAAGCTAATGTATTTTAAATCTAATAATAAGGACGAGATATTTATATAACGGACTGTGAGAATCAGGCTGCAGAGGGTGGTCCATGGTATGGCCTGAGATTTGGCAATTCAGACACTTGACTTGTCCTTTTTAAAATTTTTTTTTTTTTTTATATAAAGAACCCCAGTTTACTTTATTCATTTGCCACAGTTGGCACGTGGATTTATTGGATTTATACATGAAAAGATATTTTATCTTGAAACTATGCTCTCATTTAAAGCTTATTTAGCAACCTTTTAATTTCATTTTTGAAGAATATTATTGTTGTTTTTTTTTTTTTTGTTTTTTGAACTACATTTTCTCCCATATGTTCTAATTTGATTTAATAGCTTTTTGCTTTACATATTTATGGGTACATTGTTCTTGTATTTTTACACAATTTTGCACTTTTAAATTGTTTATTTTCTTTTTGGCTGGTGATTATTTTATTAAACTTATCCTCTTTGTATATGATATAGGTAAATAATAAATATGGCCTTTTGACTGAATTGGCTGACTTTATATCTACATCATTGCTAGTTTATTATGGTTAACATTAATATGACAATGTATGATTGTGGGGTTACAAAAAACTGAATAGGTAATGAAAACAGTAATTTCCGAATAGTCAGATAATTAGAAGCACTTGCACATATCATTTTGTGTTTGAAAATTTTTTTTAGATTACAAATTTGGAGTCCAAGGATTTCTTTTATATTAATGTGCTTAATTAAAATATCCTTCATAATTTTTGAATGATACTCCATTGTTTCTTTGAAATTTATAGCGAAGTTGATTGGTTGCACCTTTATGTTTTCCATGCTGTGACAAAAATTGAAATGTTCGACTCTTACTCTTGGTATTGATTATAACAACAACAGTGAACATATTACTTTAGTTTATTGTGTAATATTATATTCATTGTCAACAGTTTCTCCTAAATCATTTGGTGAACCTAAGGATAATTTAGTTACAAAATGCAATTCAATATTGTTTGTTTTTGTTTAAATCTTTTTTTTTTTAAGTGAGTTATGTTTTGAAAGCTTAGATTGTCAATTTTCATCGAAAGACCTGAATGTAAGCATTTACTTTTTGTGCTTTAAAAATTTCTTTTCAGACTTGCGCTTATGTATGCACAGTGCAGTATGTTTTAAACTTTGCAAGAATCCTTTACTGCAGGAAAGATGGAATGTATACATCCTCTAATTATTTAGTGCCTCACTTCACAGCATGATATTTCTCTTCCTTACACCTCAATTCTTTTCTATCTCTATCAATATTCTTTCTCACTTCTGCTTTTGCCCATGCTGGCAGACCATAGTTCAACATATCTCTCTCTCTCTCTCTCTCTCTCTCTCTCTCTCTCTCTCTTGACCTGTCTCACATCCACTTTTTCCAAGCATTTTGTTGTACTGCTGTTTTTCCTCTTTTGAGGCTCCCAAAAAGTTTTGGGTTAACATTGCTGATCTTGACAGCATTTTACTTCTATATTGTACTTATTCATGCTTTATTGCAACAACAATTCCCTGTGGCTTTTCACAATGTTACTACTTTAGGTCACTGGCGTTTTCTGTTTGATACTGTTATGTTTAAGTTTTTGAATTTGACAGGAGATTTTAATAACATTGTACTCGTGAGTGTTAAATTATCATCAGCGCTCTAAATCTTCTCTATTTTCTCTCTCTAATCAGGGGGCATGTATATGCCTCAAGGTCAGCAGGCCTATCCAGGGATGATGAGTGGGAACATGATGGGCCAGCCTCAGAACATGATGGGCCAACCGCAGAATATGATGGGATATCAGACAAACATGATGGGCCAGCAGCCACAGGGCATGATGGCCACTCCAGCGATGAATGGTTCGCAGGTAAACCAGAGTGCGCAGCCTCATTACAGCTTGTGTCACGCTGATTGCCATTTTAAAGGGAAAAAAAGGACTCTGGAAAGACAATGTTGAAATCCCCCACCAAATAACAGATCAATTTTTTAAACATGGATTGACTGCTAATATCTATCTTGACATGAATTTATACCTCACTGGTACTTGATTGGCCTTTTACAGTCTGTAATTTGTGATATTTCCTTTCTAAAACAGTAAAAAAAATGAAATAATTTTGGGATCCACCCTTTAGTGATTGCTCTAGTATACATTTTATAAAATAGATATGTGTTTTTTTGCTATTTAAAAAAAATGAATTGCCATTTTAGTATATGCACACTAAGATTTATTCCAGAGAAGAAATACGGCCTACTGTTTGAGAAGAATAAAATAAAAATTGAAAATTAAATTATATCCATAGTGCACCACATTCTTCAAATAAGTTTTGTCTCAAATTGTTTTTAACTGTATGTCATTTTACTTTTAACAGCTTCCAAGTCCATACAAGTATTTTTAAATACAGTCAATGCATACCTGCTTTTTTTTTGTTTTGTTCCTAAACTGTTCTGGCTTGTCACCAGGTTGGCATGTACAATAACCAAATGATGCCCACTGGTCAAGGAGGTCCAGGCATGTATACACCTCAACAAATGCAGCAGTTCCAGTTCCAACAGGTCAGCCAAAGAAAACAAAAATTATCCCTAAAACAGAACAGTTGATGTTTCATGCTCCTCTGGTCGCTTTTATTAAACATAGCCCTGATTATTATTATTGCTCTTCTTCTTCTTCTTCTTCTTCTTCTTCCTCTTCTTCTTCTTCTTATTATTATTATCATCATTATCATTATATATATATATAGATGTCTGGCGTCCACATTAAACTAGAAGGTAGTTGCATTTCAAACAGTTGTAAACCATTGAAACACCTCAAGTTTCTTTCTATGAGGCTTGCGATAATGAAAATTGAAAGGAATACTTTTATTTTCATCAAAGACCAAGGGAAAAAGAGCATGTCAAAGAAAGAAAAAAAAATTAAACTGAAATTTTTGTGTGTGTGTCAAAAGTGTTTTAAGGGACAACCAACTCACTAAGATGGGTTTGAAGACTCATTATGTAAGCACACAATTAATATTAAAAGGAACAAAGAAAAAAATATGACATGCCATGAAACTGATCCACTGCTGTTTTCCAAACTTAAAATCAATTCTAAAACTATATTATTTCTGATTTGGATTTTTTAGTGTCGTGATTCTTTTTTTTCCCTTCTCTGTTGTTAGATGCAGCAACAAATGGCAGCCATGAGTATGGGCGGGCCTCAGCAAATGCAGACAGGATGGGGAGGCAACCCTGGAGCTGGCCAGACTCTCTCTAACAATCTATGGCAATGATGCTTGCTTCATCTCTATCCTGTCTCAGTAGTCATTGTTGTCCTCATTATTTGTAGTAAATTCAGTCAGTTCTGTCTGCGCCAAATGAATTGCAGTATCTTGAGTGCTTCAGCGTTAAAAGTATGTGGCAGATTATGACTCTTCATTTAGCTCTGGCAGAACAGTTACATTGTGGAATCCTCTCGAAACAAGCCTCTCTCAAAAAAAAAAAAAAAAAGTTGTTTAAAATTAACTTGTTTTGTGGCGATTTATCTGAAATTTGAAATAATTCCTATGGTTGAAACCACCTATGCTTAAGCTAAACCTGTTTCTTCGGTCCCAGGGGGGTTTCATCTGAAGAGGATTCTACAATGACATCAAACTCGGAATGAAGACTAAAATACAATTCCTCTTTTTTTTTTTGTGGAAAGATAATAATTTTATATAGTAGTGAAGCTGAATGTTTACAATTACAAATAGTATTTTGAAGATGCATTTTTTTTTTTTTTAAATTAATTAAGTTGAAAAACCAGACTTTCTTTTTGATATATTTTATATGAATGTTATTGTTGATGTGGGCACATTTTAAAAATGTTATCGTGCATTAAAGCCAAGATCAAATAAAAACAATAAAATGTGACCACCCTGCACAGGGAAGCCAGGCTTAAATAGGGATTATACAGCATAAGCTACAGACCCTAAACTCAATGGGCATTAAACTTAAAGGTCAGTAGTGGTAAAAGGCTTAACCAGAAAAATGAACACTCAGTTATATTAATTTAAGTGCTTGAAGACCTCTCATAAAATATTTTTTTTTAGAAATTAAAAAAAAACGTGCATTAAACAACAATAAAAAAAAAATCAATAATTGCATATGTTTTGCATATTGTATGCATTAAACAAAAAATAGTCATAATAACTTGAATGGGTTTTTGTGTTGTACTCAAAATATTTTGTTTTGATTTGCACTTTCAACTGAAATTGAATGAAATGAAGTTTCATCTGAAACTATAGCCTGGTTTTTCTGTACTGGGTCACAAATGCTGGGACAATGTCAGGCTTACTTGACTTCTGCTACAAACAACCCACAACTGACATGTGTTCAAGGCTCTTGATGGTAACAGTTTTTTTTATTTAAAGAAAAGAGGCTTTGTAACTTGCATATGTCATATATTTTATGGATGCTTATGATAAGAAATGAGGCTGTTTTTTCTTCTGTTTTTTTTTTCCATTAACATTTTTCTTTCCCTTTGTCATTTTGTTTTTCACCCTCCCAATCCCAAGCTTTGGGTGACCCACTTTTAAGTGCAATGTCATCTGTGGATTCACATTCAATATAACTAACTAAGAAAGAAGTACATTCAAGAAGATTGCATTGTTTTCTCTACACTAACCCTAATGATTACTTGCGCTTATTTATTTCAAATTCACAAGAAATCTAAACATAATGTATAAAATATAAATTTTGTAAAAGTATTGAAATGTTTTCATAATAACGTCTGTACGATTATCTGTGATTATAAATTCTTGTTTGTAGTCCAGTCCATTGTGCATATTTGTGTTTTGAAAATGAAATTTATGTGATTCAAACAAACGTATAACGAATGTCACAAGTACATAAAATGAATGCTTTATCGCTATGTAAAATATGTTCAAATAACAAGGGAAAAGTGAATGAGCTTTCATGTTGAATAGAGGCTCGTTAGTAGCACATCTTTTGAGAAATACACTCAGTGTCTATTGAAAAGAGAAACCCGCAGGTTTTTTAATTCTGCGTAGGTTTAGTGAAGGCCTATGGGGGCTTCAACATTCCAACTGCATGTATATGTCATTTATATGCTTCCTTCCCTTCTTGAAGAAACAAAAAAGAAGCAAATCAAAAAGATTTCAGATCAGTAATGGCGGAATTGTTGCTTGAAAGTGTGTACTAATGTCTGATCTGTTAATAAATAGGGAATGTTTTACACAAGATTTATTTAATGATAATTTGATACAAATATTTCAAGCCAGAGAGAAATGAACAAGTCAGAAGTCCCTGATTTTGTTATCATTTTTGTGCAATGAAGCTGTAAGTAGGCTATCCCGTGGATAAAGATGTATGCCATTTGATCATTGAAAAAAGTGCTTTTGTTTTTTGTTCGAAGATTTTTTTCCTGCTTGCATCACCACAGTAATTCATGTCTCATTAACATTTTGTATTTGGACTATTCAATTAAGGAGATAACTAGACCTACACAGTTTTTAAAGTGATCATAAAAAAATCATCCTTTATTTTGAAAATTGATTAAAAAAAAAAAAAAGGCATTGTGCCAAGGGATTGTGCCTTTCTTTGTCATGATGGGAAATTTACTTCACTTGTCAAGCTGGAAAAACTCCAGAAACATTAACTTTAGCTGTATAGGATTGTGATTTACTCATTGTGATTAAAAAAAAAAAAAGAACGCAATGCAGTGAATAACTCTAATAAGTTGAAGTCTGCATAACTGAAGCACTCAAATTGTAGGGATTTTTTTCACCTGATTAGCCTTGCTGGATTTCATTGGGTTACCCAAAGTGACAAGGTCTTGATTCTCTGAATTTGAAGCCAGTGAAGTTGTGGATGGCTTTAAGGAAAAAAAAACCACACACATTCAATAGAGAAATGCACTACACAATTACCATGGAAACTACCCAGACAACAATTTCCTTTAAATAAGGTATTCCATCTTCCAGTGTCATTGCCTTGTTTATTGTAAAGGACATGCCAAAACCAGAATGAACTGAATTCGCAAAGTCCATTTCCAAAAAAATCGGAATGATGAAATATCTATTCAGTGGTAACTATTTGTGAAGCGTCTTGAATGAACATAAGAAAGGGTTGTATACTTATTACTCAAAAAGTGGCAGAGGAAATAATTTTCTTCATTATTTTACAGTGTTGAGGATGGAAATAAAGACAAGCCTGGAGGCATCAAACCTTTGATTGATTATTTTTTCCCAAAGTTTCATATTTCCGAGATTGCATCAAGACTCATATTATAAGTTTGCATTAATCAGAAATAAAGTTTTGGCAAGGAATGCTTTGGGTAGTTAGAGGCAAAATCAGTATAATAATGCACATAATTTTGTAATCCCATGTAATTTAATTGTGTAATCTTATTCGATTTCAATGTGTGATAAAACGTACAGTAATATCATTTTGATGCACAATTTTACATTTTAAATACATGATAATGAATCTTGTATGTTCATCATACTTTAAGTTTGACCTAAATGACCAATTGCAATGATTTCTCGCTCTATATAGTGTACAATGTGAATAAATACATGGATATCAAAAGTAGGGCAGCATGGAGTTTTCAACCGTATCTTAGTTTTCAGGTATTATGGAGATGCAGGCGTCTGTCTCGAGATCAGTCTAAGTGACTCAAAAGTCACATTTTGAAGTTTTTCCAACAATTGATAGCATCTAAATCTGCATTCTAGGATAATGGAAACTGAATACAGAATTTTGATTCTATGCCAAGGTAAAGCCTAATGGACTATTACTAAAAGCATTCAAACGGAAGAGAAAACAAAAAAAAAAAAACAAACTGAAAAATGTTATATGTGTTATATGTGCAACATTTGACTCATTATGACTGTTCTCAAGACATACACATGTTAAGAAAGCAAGCTTGGTTTTTGTACATAAAAACAAATGTATGGTAAAGAAGATCAAAGCAGTAATTTTGCCGGGCAAAAAAAAAAGAAATGAGATTTCTTTTAACTTTAAAACAGCTCTGTAATACAGCTGCCAGCGAGATGTGACTGAAATCTCTATGTTGCCATGCTGATACATAAATATATGTCATATTACATAATTATTAATTTAAAAAAAAAAATAATGAATAGAGTTTTGGTTTAATTTTCTAGCACTTGCATACAGCTTGGTAATATTTTTTTTTTTTTCCGTTGGGGTTTAATTTTTTTTTTTTGTAGGGGGTTCCTTGTGCATGTATATGTACATTTAAAATGGATAACCTCGATCGTCTTAATTTATGTATTTCTGTGCTCAAAGAAGTCATTTGTTTCATTAATAATTGTGTATCAGAGTGAAAGAATTACTGCAATGTTTTTGAAACGTTTTGTGAAGTTTGTTTTATTATGGTTTTTTTAATGTATGAAAAATTACAGAAGCTAACCTGTTCCCATTTGTATGTATGAAAAATTTAAGAGCGACTTCTGTTTCCGCAACTTTGTATCACAAATTGAATTGTTTGTATGTGAAGGAATTCTGTTACAGCTAATGCTTGTCTTACAATGATAACCCCTCAGCAACATAAGGTTTATAAGTGATTTCATTTTGCCTGTTGCATTTGTTTTGCTTTGCTAGAAAATTGTAAGGAGATGCTTAAGAAATGAAGGTGAGGTTGGATTGTTTTTTTTAACATTCTTACCTTGCAAAAAGCGTTTGTACAGGCAAAAAAAAAATATTGTAAAAAATCTGCTGTGAAATAATTTTGGGCCAGACAAACAAAGTAATGTATGTATCACTTTACTATAGGAGCTTATAAAAATAATAGATAAGGGTAAGATGTATTGAATTATGAAATGAGACATGGAATTTGAAGAGCATGTGAAGAAAAGATAATCTCTTCATCTTTTGATTTGTTTAAAAAAGGCATTCAAATGACAATTTTACAAGATGACCAGATGTTTAGAGACCAGTCCATAGATTGCATTTTGATCATTTCACACTATTGCTAAGCCTCTGGATTCATTATGTGAGCTTCCCAAAGGCAAACACTGTATTCAAATTAATGCTGAGTATAAACCAGAATATAGCAACTAAAAGCACTATTTTTTTTTTTTTAATTTCAAAGTACGAAAACAAATTTTCTTTTCCTTAAAATATTCACACCACCTGAGTGATTGGTAGGATAGGTCTGGTCCCAAGACAAATAACTGATAACACAATTACCATTAAAGCGGCCTTGCATCAAGATGTTAAGCTAACTTATTGCAAAGTAAAGAGTTACAAATCTAAGTGCAATAGTGGTATCCAATTTGACATGCCCTCTACCTCAGTGGCAGAAGTTTTTATTTTGGCCAATACAGTGGAAAAGTTGGAATTATGTCAATAAATGTCAAACTTCTGGCCACAATAAGAGAACCTTTAAAAAGATTAGTTTACATGCATTTAAACAATTTAGCTTTGGTACTTTCAGCAAGCATTTGTTTCTCACAGATTCTTTGGTAGTGCTAGAATAAGTAGCAATATGTTAGTGAATGAAATGTCTTCACATCAGTCCTTTTGAGTTGCATGTCTCATGTAAATTTTTCAGAAAAAAATAATATGAAAAATTTTTTCATGTTCTTTTCTTTGCTATTTTTGGGCAAATTCCATACCTTAACTCAGAATTGATATAGCTCTATCCAGTTTTCACCTCTGTCAAAGCTTACAGAAAGGAGCTACAGGCAATTTACTAAATTAAATGTTAAAAAATGCAGTTTCTGACATTTGGGTCAGTCTCGAGTCATATTGTGTCTGTTAATGATTTTATAATTCCTGTCACTATCAGTTCTATTCATAAAAAATCTTTGACGAAAAAAAATGGACCAAAGGAAACTAAAATAATGAAAATGCTGTTGGTAAATGTACAGTTTGACATAAAAAAATTAGTATTTCATTATTCAGTAATTATGCCTAAAATCTGTTCCTAGTGATTAGCAGCTTTACACATGCTAGAGGAATCATACAGTAAGTACACAAATACTAGTTAACAAGAATTTGTGTCGCACCTGTTATTACATGTACATGAATACTAAGTACTAGAAGAACTTATGTGGTATTGCAAAAATATTACATGTAAACATTCAAAAAAAAAGTTAATTCATTTTGTAGGAGGACTTGTTGTTGATGCAACTCATGGAGGTGATAGTCTTTGTATACCTTTTTTTTTTGGTCTGTCACTGTCTTTTGTTGTGTATAGAAATAAAATAAGGCATCAGATACAGAAAACAAAAGACTTGCTTTTGAAATTTGTCAATAACGATAATTCTTGCAGCGAGAATCATTGCTCTAGAATTGATGAATGAATAAAAATACTGAGGAAAAAAATGTGAATAAATGTTATCTATTTTTCTTGCTAAAGATTGCATATAATCCTTAAACATTTTTTTTGGCATAAGTGGTCCATCTTGGCATCAGTTTCTGATATTAATGATACTCTTTGCCTTAAATGCTATTATTTATGAAGCAACCAAAACAAGTAAACTGCCATAGGATCTACATAAACCAAAAAATCTATTTAAAAGAAAATAAAAGAAAAATCCAAAAAGATAATTAAGGCCAGCCTGTGATATACAGTCTCCATTAAATAACCCTTCAAACCAAAAATCCTCTGAAACGTCATTAAAACTTATGGTATAGTAAGTATCAGTTTGAAAGTATTCTACGTAACAAAGCCAAGAGAGGGAGATGAAATCTATATTGTTTATCATGCCCTGGTCTACATATGCAAAAGATAGGAAGGCTTCTCGATATTGGATGGAGCCAGTCATGGTTTTCAATCCAAGTAAAGATAACTTTCCAAGTTCTTTATTTCTCTTGAAAACACTCATAAGATTGGGTTATAATTTAATAAATAAAAAAATAAATGAATACTGTATATCACAGTCTATAATAATAATCCCACAATAAGTGATCTCAGGCTTTCATACAAAACCAGGGTGCCTGTGGCAGATTTCAGGGATGGTTTTGCCATCCACTGAGCCAACAATACTCTTTAAACTATCTCCAATGAGTGGGATATCAGGAATGATAGGAAACGTTGGGAAGAAAAGGCACTTAAAATATTTTTTTTTCCTCGTGACAGTTCAAACACTTACATTATTATTAGAACAGAAGAACCTATCTCTATCCAGTTTTCACCATTTAAATATAAAATGAGACAAAAACGCCCCAGCCAGCCATAAGAAAAGGTTTGAATCATTGATTATTTAACCACCTTTTGAATCGACTTATCAAAGGTAAAAACTGGGGTAGAAATACTGAAATGTGAATGCGGGAATGAGGTTAGGGAAAAAAATGTCCTAGATTAGATAGTTACATACCCCTTAAGTAAAATATTGTTTGGGTATAACAAAGTCTGTTTCAATGTCTCAATTTTAAGAAAATTAAGATTATGAGGCAATGCAAGACTTGATTAGATATAAAACACCTAAATATCTCCTCCATATTACAGCAAGACTATTTCAGTATTACAAATTTTAAGATCATAATTCAATGCATGCTCATCATGTGAATTGTGATATTACCTTGATGTAACAATTGAGACTATTTCAGGTGTAAAATTTTAAGATTATAAAGCAATACAGGATTTCTTTCATTAGACGCAAACAACCTAAAAGTATATTGTCTGGATCAAAGCTTTAGTGACTCAACTTTTAAATTTTAGAGCAATGGAAGATCTCCATTTGACATAATGTAAACTACCTGGAGTGTCCTCTAGATATAGCAACAAGAATATTTCAGTGTCTCAATTTTAAGATTATGAAGCATTGCCTGAGCAAAGTTAATATGCTTTTCATATTGTGCTACACAATATTTTTCCCTTTCCTTAACTAAACAAGATGGCATCATGCTTGCATTAAAATCCAGGCCATTCTGTAAGGAAATGTGGAAAAAGAAACCTTTTCTGAGATCTCTTCTTTGTTTCGAAAGGCAAGCAAATCAACAAAAGTGACAATTGCATGGATTCAGGTCACATCGAATGTTGCATGGCCAATGTCAGCTTATCACATCACAAAACAAAATGTCAAAATTTAAATCGGGCATTGGCGTTGAAATAATGTTTCTTTTTTTAAATAAAAAATTCAGAAGCTAGATAAAACTTTTTCACCTCAGGTGCAAAATTTCTTGAATGTTGTGACTTGCAGTTTTTAAAAATTTCTATTGCCATGGTTCATGTAATCTTGCACTACTTGTTTGCCTAATTCTAAATATTTTAATATTTTACAGGCCTACCGTTTTAATTTTCATTTAACTACCTGCCATCAAGTAAAGCAGGTATTCATGTTAAGGGTTTTGAGTGGGTGTCTTCTTAATACGGGAATTTGATTTTCGGATAATGGCTATGGCTGCATGCAACAAATTAAAATGCAAATAGTTTGCATTTACTTCAAGAAAAAGGTTTTTGCACAATTTCATTGACAATGGGATCCTTTAAAACTGAAATTGATTGGACCATAGCTTTTACTTTTTTTTAGGCAGATTACAGTATATAAAATAACTATGGCATTCTGGCCAAAATATTCTCTTTGATTTGACTTATTATTTCAGTTTAGCCATTTTTGGCTTAGAGATCCTACTGTTCTTCGATACTGCATGCCTTGAAATTCATTTTAAAATATGACGATGCTTCATTCAATTTCCCCTTGGCAGGCCTTCATATAAGCACAAAGCAAAAAAAAACATATTAAAAAAACATTTACAAAAAAAGTAAAAAACAAACAAAACCATGAAAATTATCAAAATGACTTTGCGAAATATTTATTATTATAGAGCACAGACTTATATACAAAGAATAGAGAAATACAACACACTATCTCCTGCGTTTAGACGCAGGCTCTGTTGGAGTGATAGGACTTGAACCTGTGGATGGCACATTCCTTGTTCTCTTGGTGCGTTTTGGAGATGGATCTGGAGTGAACAATGCCTGGCTCTGCAAGCCTCCACCCGACTTTGATGTGCTGCTGCTGCCTCCAGATCCTCCAACCCCTCCTCCTGCTTTATGGCTTTGTGACTTTGCAGAAGGTGGTTTACTATCTGGCTTACTGCTCTCAGATTTTTGCGGCGTGGGTGTTTGAGGTGGAGCTTTGCTGTCTGGCTTTGATACTGACTTTGGAATTACTTTTGAAGGGGCTAGACATGAATGAAATGAAAGAAAAAAAAAAATTGAGAAATCAAGTTCACAACATTTTTCACATACAAAATTGAAAGCTTTTTCCTCAGGCATTAAAAATTATGAACAATCTATTGATGCTACCAACAATTATAGCATAAAATAGAAAAAAGAACCCCCTAGAAGAGCACTCTTAAAAAACTATAGCAACAAGAATAGTATATCCCCTCCCCACCCAACCTCTTGAAATTTATTGTCAGATGAGATGACTGTGTGTGATCAAATATCTAGAAGTATGCTAAAACAAAATTGGATATAGTAGGCTTTGCATCTAAACACTTCATATATGTCAGGGGAGTGCCACATTTTTTTTTTTTGGCTGGAAAATAAATTGCATCTGTTTGCTTCTATTGGAATTATTTTTAGGCCTCAAAAAGCCTCTGGCTTTCTTCTTTCTTCCTCATTATGATTCCCTATGTGATCGCACAGTTCTAAAGATTTCAGAAAGTAAAGTTGGTTTCATTTGAGCTGGGAACAGAAACGAGGTATGATTTGTAATAATAATCATAAACGGAATGGAATGTTTATAAACAATAATGAGCAAAACAGTAAGGTTTAGTGCTCCAACTTGAGCATATGATATCTAAAAGAGAGGAGATTTTGATGAAAAAGGTGGGAAAAAAAAATTGCTCAATGTCCCACAGAATCAATAGCTCAATGTGTGCACTCCAAATATTACTTATGGCTGTGAAATTTAAAGTTTAGGGAATATTAAAAGCAGTGAAAAAAAGGATCGTTTGTAAAGTAATAATAATATTGCAAACTTCTGATAGACTTAAAAATTCTCTGTATAGCATTGGTCTTACACTTTTGTTAAAAAATGGGTCAGCATTCATTTAAAGAGCGTACTTACAATGAAATCCTCTTCAGGTAGACCCTATAGCACAAGAAATTTGGGTTTATACTTTTCGTATCAATAATTTAAAGCAAGCTGTGAGCTAGAACCCTAATTAATTTACTTTTTAAGTTCTATTTACTGGAATTCTTTCCAGGGCTAGGATTCCGCAGTGTTTTATCTCATGGACAAAATTACACAATTTTTTTCATTTAAATACCCACCATCTGGCTTCTGACTGTCACTGGCAGAGGTATTGATGTATGAACTTCTTGGAAAAGTGTGATCTGACAGGCCTGTTGTGGAACTTTCTGGAAGGCAGAAGTCGGTGCTTTTGTTTGGAAAGGGAATTATTTCCGACTCATTCTGCAGAATGGTACAAAATCCATTGAAAATAATACACAGATCTTCACCATTCATGTCAAAGGGACAACATACAAATCACAAGAGACTGTAACTGAGTAAAATTTCTAAAGCACATAATTGTCACACATTTTTAGAATTTTACACTATGAAAAAAGTGCACCAAATTTAGTCTTTGGGTGCCAATAATGCAATACTAACATTATCAAAATGGATATGTCATATATATTTCTAATTCAGCCCAGAGAATCCACATAAATTTATCAGAACAATCATTCCCAAAATAAAAGTGTTAAAAAAATAAGACGTTTTAAAATCCTGCATTTCCTAGAAATTTT
Source organism: Plakobranchus ocellatus (assembly GCA_019648995.1). Taxonomy (NCBI): domain Eukaryota; kingdom Metazoa; phylum Mollusca; class Gastropoda; family Plakobranchidae; genus Plakobranchus; species Plakobranchus ocellatus. The sequence goes on along the minus strand of BLXT01007690.1, from coordinate 67,790 downwards.
TGTTCTTGCACTTTTACCTCCAAAAAAAAAAAAAAAAAAAACATTCAAAAGATAATATGAAGATACAATGAAATTTCTTTGTCTTTTTAAACTTTTAACCATGAGAATTACATCTTTTCTTGCCCTGTAAAAGAACCACATTGTTGATGGTTGAAAACAAAGTCCTGATCTTCTATTGATTCTGCAACTTTTAATGAAAAAAGGTGACATAAGAGTTTTTTGTCACCTTCAGCCTGAGCGCCACTGGTCTGTAGAAGATGCCATAAGTTTAAAATTTCTTGCAGGTTTAACATTTTTATATTAAATCAATTTAGAACTTACTAAAGCTTGTAAATCATACAAGGTTGACAAATGCTTCCAAACATCCTCTGATGACAATTTCTTACTTGCCGAACTCAGTTTTTCATGGATAGCAATCATTTGAAAGTGGCGATTGACACCTGCCAAAGACAAAAAAAAACAAACAAAAAAACTGTAATGTGCAACATTTTTTAATAGGTCCAACCATATTAATATGTTGTCTTTTAACTTTATATCCTGTTAGTCAAATCCCAACACACAACTTCCTTTGTATGGAAAGGTCAGTAATGCAGTTTAGAAAATGAAAACCAATACACATTACATTCACATTGGAAACGCTTAGAAAAAAGAACTTCAGACACAATGCATAATAAATTTTGCTAATTCTATTCACAAAAAAAGGAACACATTGACCATGAGCAAGTATCACACAACTCGTTTGTCTTACTTTTATTTAAATTATTAAAAGCAAAAATAACCCTGCCAAAAATGGCCATGAAAAGGAAAGAAATTATTTTTCTTTTGCTCTAGATGCTATAAACCTACTGAAAATAAAGTGAAATGGTTATACATTTTATTAAATAAATAGTCTCACTTGAAAGAATACAATATTTAAATATTACCTGCTGGCTTGTGGCCTCTCATTGCATGAAAAAGATTGACTTCCATATCAACATTCCAGAGAAAATCTGAGGCTGAAGATACTGTGGCCATGGTGGGAATGTGAGTAACTTATAGATGCTCTAGTTCTAGAGTAAAGTATAAATAATCAAACTATTTAATCAAGGTTATCTAAAAATATTGACCAATCAAAAACTCTCATTTATCCTCTGCTTACACATAAACATGACATGCCTATCACGTCTCCAGGATACGATCCAACAATTTCTTATAAATAATAATGTTCTCAAACCTTGAAGAACTTTCTAGAAATCTCTAGATCTAAAAAGATAAACAAAGCTAAAACAATAGCCGTAAAGTTAAACTAAAATAGACCTAGTTGGGCCAGGAAACAATAAACAAGCCATTCCAAATATAGATCTAGACCTAGGCTCAATTTGGAGCAAACAAATGTCACACACACAAAATGAAGAAAATGCACGCAATGACTGAGAGTAAAGTGAGAGCTGAAATTTGACAACAAAATGATCAAGTACTGTTAGCATCTTCAAAAATATTTATTTGTGACACTGGATTTGCAATACATGTAAAAAAACTATCAGAAGAGCATGCAGTATTTTTTTTGCTTTAAAACACCATAATCACATTGGATTTTAAATAAGGTTTTCAAGGATGCTACAGACAAATATATATCTGGCAATCCCATTTGGTGCAAACAAAAGGTCCACAAGAAGCATATTTCATTTTAAATTTGCAGTGTTTTATTCTGTTTTTTTGGTAAAGGGCTTAACCCAACATGCCGTGCCTTCATTTCGACAGAAAGTTGGTGTGATGGTAAAAATTTACCTGTACTCCTGGAGCAGATAGGTCTGCTTCTAAATCTACTTTGATAATCTTCCAACGAAATGTAAAGAGCTCCCAAACTTAATCAGAAACCAAGAAAATGAAGAGGTGGCAGGCATACTTGTTCTTTGATGAAAGCAACGAGTATACCTGCCAACACTTCATTTCGTTGGTTACATTATAGCTTGGCCTGCAACCTCCATTCGTAACTTACGAGGGTAGATCTAGAGAGGACCTATCTGCTCTAGGAGTCCAATTTACCAAGCATTCTCTCTATAGGTCTTTTGAAACTTTCTGGTATTATTCTGTAATAATACATAGGCCTAGCTTTAATATATATTTTGAGCAAGCTTTCTTCCTCGACAAAATCAGAGGAAGTCTTTAAATTTAAATTTAATCTTAGAGGTAGGCCATGCATTTAGATCAAGATTCTAGGCTTTTCATGTGTTACATTCACTTCGGGGCAAAATTTCTAATCACAGTCAAGAGGACTAATTGAATTATAATATGGCCGACCTTATTTTCCCGAATTCTCAGATTTAAATAGATCCGACCTTATTTTCCTGAACGCTTTTATTTTATAGAGAAAAAGAGAGAGATAATTCAGTAACACAAGCATATTCATACTCAGTTGATGAAGTTAGATCTAGAAGAACGGGTTCCCTAACGGTATATTAGGCCTAGTGCCCACTGTATCGGGAAAATAATACTGGACTCATTTTCCTGATTGTTTGGGAATATAGGCCTAGAATCTAGTCACTTCGTAAATACAGATCTAGTCGAATAAAGTGATCAGTTCTCAATTATTCGTACGAATCCTAAAAGTTCTGGAGAGAGAGAAAAATTGTAAAAAAAAACCTCTCTTTCTAGCTTTTATTTATAAACCATAGACCTATAAAATCTAAAATTTAGATACTAGACTGGCAATGCTTTAGATTCACATTTTGGCAATGGTTAAAGAACGAAAGGAATTAAGTCATAAATTGCGAGAGAACAGCTTTAACTTTAACACAACATCGCACGTAACCGGACAATCCGATACACGGCAGATACTGAATAATATGAAGATAAAACATGAATGTAAACGTTTGACCCAAGACTTGCATATCAATACAAGTGGGCGTCTGAATTTAAAAAAAAAAATTCAGCAAATACATTTATATATAAACTACCTAGAAGTATCTATAAATCTTAAGCAATCAGATCTCTAATGCTAGCTCTAAATATAATTGTCATTTGATAAAACAATACTTCTAAAATGAAGTGCCAGACCAACGTAGGAGTAGGCCAAGACTAAGACTCAAAAGGGTGTTGTAGTAGGCCATGTAAACAAGGAGTTGAGCTCTACAATAATTTTTCTTGTTGAAGAGCGCTAAGAAAATAATCTGTTCCGTACTTTTTTTCCAGCACCCAGTGTAAGGGCGGCCAACAGAGTACGATTAATCGTACTCTGTTATGCGGCCTTCTTTTTCTCCCTATATATCGTAGTCGATTAGCTGGGTAGAAACTAATAAAATAACAGAGAAGAAGAAGAACTGCGAACAAATTAATAATAAATAACGAAAAGGTGATACTCAATCCATGTTTGTGCTTTAACAGTAGTTGCAAATACAGAAAAATTACTGGTATGATCATTTTTCTTTAATTATTATTTTTTTTTTTTGGTTTAAGCATTAGGCATGATATATTTATAAAGATCTTCCTGCAGCCCAGCAATTTATAACGATCTGAGTAATCCTAAACTTTCACTGTCTTTGCCTGCGCCTCTCCATCACTTCCCTTTTTTGTCACATTTATGTTTTCCTCAGCTCCATCGTTTCTCAAAGTCTTTTCTCATCGCTCTTATAATTCTTCATTTTGATAATGAATACATTATCACTGCCTTCTCTTTGATCCATGCATGTCTTTTTGGAGATCCTACAAATAAAAAAAAAAAAGAAATAAAGGCCTACATGAGTTTAACATTCAAACGCTCAACAAACACACTAGCCGTAGTCCGAACAGTATGACAAACGAGCCGATTGGGGAAGTTATAGTAGTCTTAAACCTGCCTCGAGAATAATATGTTTATGGCCAAATCATAATGCTGTGTAGACTTAAAAAATATTTTTTTAAAAGGTAGAAATTCCTAAACAGTGTCGATAGAGAGAAAAAGGTAAGTTTTAATTACCATTAGAGCACCGCGGTTGCTAGTTTGTAACAAATTTTCGATTCATAATCTCGAACCTATGGCCGCCAACATAATGTTTACCGCTTATCTCTGTTCTAATCCTGGCACTTACATACGATGCGACGTAGGTTATTATGTATTCTTTCATTGAAGAGAACAAAAAGAGGCGATGAACGTGTGTCAGTTATCACACTTGTTGCGGCATAATGGTTAGACTCTCATTTTTAAATTTCTTCTTTCATTGGGTTGACATTGCGCCCAAACATGGATTGAGTATCACGTTTTCTCTCAATGTCTAAATTTTTACCTGCTTCAATGGTAGAAATCGAGATATCTTAGAAAAAGCCAACTATTTTACAAAGGCGGACGACAATTTGATTTCTAAAAGTCCCCATGGACCAAATTCCAACCTCAATCCAAATGATTTTTTATACAAAGCAACTAGATCCTCTTTCATAGCTCTATTTTTAACCACTTCCGATTATAAGTATAATATTTTTGAAAGTCTGAAATATTTTATAGAATAAGAAATCTCAAGATGAGCCCGCAAAGTTGTCTTCATTTGTGCTCTAACTTAAACTGTAGACACAGCGGATCTGCCTATCTCACGTCCCGCTGTGGTCCCATTAACGTGAGGTGAGGTACCAAACACAGTAGCTCAGGACAATGCTGGGTATTTAGGGATTGGTGCATGAAACTGTGTCCCGCCTGAGAAGGATTGGTGCATGAAACTGCATACTTTATGGCCATCAGTATGTAAGGAGTGAAAGTCATGTTATTCTACTGGCTTAAAAGAAGACGTTTTTACAGAAGGCGATATTGGGTTCATCAAATATTCCAATGACGAAATACTTTTGGAGAATTTCATCATCTCACCGATGAAGTTCTTAATGATGATGAAGAAAAATGTGTTGCTTACATAAGAATGGAATCAGCAACATTTTTTTCGCTTCTGGACAAAGTTGGACCCAAAATAGAAAAACGCGAAATGAATTATTGCATCAAAAGAACGGCTCGTGATCACTCTCAGATAAGCATTCTGTTATTGCCCTCTTCTGTACTGTTAAAATTTACTGTTACACCTACTATAAAGTTTAACAACTGTTTAAGTGAAGTGAATACACTGGAAGACACTGAAAAAACACAACGATGCCGAGAGAAAAACGGGATAATTTTAATGCAACCGTAAAAACCTCACGTTAAATTTTTGTCAGTCGAGGTAGACAGCTGGCGGGAGACAGACGCCATGTATCCACTGTAGCGATAAATAAGACCTCCCGGTACCTCCTGTCACGTCCTGTCAACGGTAGGTTAGGTCACAGGGTACATTTGCCGGTAGACGTGTGAGGTTGACGGATCCACTGTGTTTGCAACATTAGATCTTTAGCTTATCCGGCATTCCTGTGTGTTTTACTATGGATCTATAAATAGACGAGGGTTTTTCCACATTACTTGGACTCTTCTTTTTGTCTTGTTGCACCCGAGTATTTCTAATTTTTTTTTCTGAACTTAAATAACGAGGCTTGCAACTTCGATCTGTTGCTGTGTCATGGCTATTTAGGTGTTCCTGTTAGATCTATATAAATATTCAGACCACATAGAAAATCGAAAGCGATACCATTTTAGAATTTAAATTGCACAGGTTGATTCTTTGATCTCGATTGCTTTTTCATTCTAAGCTTTTCCACAAAATCTGATCAGGTTTCAATATTTTTACTCTAGATCTACCGTCTCTGGTTCCATTTTCGATAATGTAACTGAAATACATTGATTTGTATCTTTTGATGACGTTTCGGAATAGTTCCTGAATAAGAATATAATCTATTTGTTTTCATTACTGTCATCGGGGCTCATCCATGTCCACTGTCATTTGCGATGATTTTGATATCAAGTATTTGTGATGGTAAAATGGTAAAATTATTGATTTTACACCATTCTATTAGCTTAATTCGTTCTCCTTTTGCCACTGCACTCATCTATTCTTAAATCTTGCAATACAATATTTTGGAATGAAGGGTGAAAGATTGATGAACTAAGAGTGATAATAATGAAGAGCCAACAAGGGTGAAAGGGAAAACAAAAAAAAAAAACAAAAAAAAA
>BLXT01007679.1:1107067-1118985 GCA_019648995.1 Plakobranchus ocellatus | reverse complement strand
AAAAAACTCCCAAATTTTGCAACCAAATTCTCAAATTTTGCATGCAAAAAAATTGCAAAATCTGCACAAATTTTGCAAGAATTTTGCGGTTTTTTTTACGGTAGAAAACCAACAACATATTTATAAATGTGAAGTGATATTGAACATAGATTGACTAAATGGAGCAATAAAATACGATTAGTTGAAAAAAAAGATCACATTTATTGAACCCCTCCCCCCAAAAATATGTTTTCCAACAGAGTTGACGGAATAAAGAAAAACAAGTTGTTTCAGTGAGCTCTCTGACAACACAATGTTGTATACCGAAAAGCTCCTCTCTGCATCGGCAGAGCTAACTGTGGCATAAATGTAACGCCTTGCGCAAGCGACAAGATTTGGACCTGCCTCAAAGGCAGAGTTCCAAAAATGTTCTATGTTGATGGCCTCTGAGGGTGAGGATTTCAAGGCAGCTGGACCCAGGTCTTTGATGTAACGTCGGATCTCCTGATCTGGCACCAATCCCAATCCAGGAATGCCAAACAATTCGTTTGGAGGAGGCACATGACCATCTATATTACAACTCGTGTGGAGTCAACCTATTAAACTAGGGACTGACTTTGCGTTAGTGGCTCTTTACATGTGAGTATGTTCCCCAACCAATTTGGTGACTTTATGAATACTCTCAAATTCCAAAGCGTCGAGAATAAATTTCTAACCCCTCCGCCTGGAGTCGGCTAGGCTGTGCAAATAATCCCCCACCGATAGGGATCAAACTCCCATTGCTAAACAGTAGGCGAGCACCATACTAAATTACTACTAGACCAATGAAGCGCTCAGCTTTAGAAATAAAATGCAATGGTAAGTCCGTCAACATCGAAGTTCTAAAAAAAAAAAACCACAAAAAAAACCCCTTTCGGCTAAATCTAGCCCTGTCTAGACATTTTTAGTCTAGAGCTATCACCATTTCTTTCCTTTTGGACTTATCTTTAGGTTTAGACCTAGATTCTAACTAGATCTGTTTACCTTGGCTGGCAACGGTTGAGGGAACACTGCTCGAAGACTGTTAATACAAGGGTTTTTTTTTTGCAGGTTGGCTTGATTTTTCTGTCAGTTCCCTTATCAATTTATGCTTTCTAAAGCCCAAATGCGAAGACACACTTGACTTTCTCTTGTGGTCAAGAACTAAATTGCAAGTAACGCAAAACTGTTTTTGTCCTGATAAATGTGTTTTTTAAAATGATATTGTGCATGCCATTCCATCACTGTCGTCTTCATAGCACACTTGGATTTTTCATTTGCCTTCAGGTCTCTTTTTTGCAAGCGCATCCATTTTTTTCCCGGTAAATTCTAAATTCTCAAGGCCTAATGTCAAATCGAAGATGTCTTTATTCCTGTCTACCCCAAAGCTACGAGTTTAAAGTTTAACAGAAATAGGCAGTGGCTTAGGACAAGTAGCGAAGACAAGCTACTCCAGTAAATTTTCTGAAATTGGAAACTCGACAAAACGGTTACACTTTTTTTTTGGTGATCACACGTTTAATTTTCTTTTTCTTTTTTCTTTGGGAATATCACCAAATTTTGCAAAAATTTTAAAAAATTAGCAAATTTTGCGGTTGCAATGCAAAACAGGAAATTTTGCCTTTTTTTGCAACAACGTTTTGCAAAAAACTGCCAGGCCAAATATTTTGACATGCTTTTCTAGCATTTACTCTCTATGTTTTCTGATCGTATCGTCACAGAAAATTACAACTATGTCTTTCTCCATTACCCTAATGATGAGCACTGACTGAGGAAAAAAATCCCCAAACCAGACCACCCCACCGCCCTCAAAAAACCATTTTACTAGGGTAAATCAAGATGCATAAAACTTTAAAAAAATCAGCATTAAGGATAGATTAGAGTTAAAAAAGAAATGAAGGCAAAACCCTCAATAATTTACTTCATCTCAAAATGTATATTTAGAGAGCAATGTCCTTTTTCTTATTATTCTTTCTACATCCATGAAAAAAACAAGACGAAATACTGAAAAACACATGAAAATTTGCATTTATTTTTCAATTTAAAAAAAGTGACCATAGAGCTTGCCGAGGCAAGGCACTCATAAAGCTGCAACTTACACGTTTTTTACATAATGTGTCATAATGGTTTCAAATCGAATCATTTTTATTGGCATTCTCAATAAGAAAAAAGAAAAAAAAAACAGCTTAACATGAAACACATTGTACTTTTGAACATGAACTTGACTTTTTACTGGAAAAGAGGCACCGGAGAAATGAAAAAATTGTACAATTGCAATAATGAGGACTAGCACATCATATGTTCATATTGGCAAGATATTTTATGATTATGAGATATCAAGATTAATAATTCAATGAAAGCAAATAATAAAAAATTATAATATGAAGGAAAGGCATAAGACACAATTTGGCAACAAATTACAACTCTGTTTACCTCAATATTTCTATGTGCATATCAGCAGGCAAAAGTATATTTATAAGGCTAAAGACAAAAGAATTTTCTTATGTTGTCATATTGACAGTGTATTCTTTGAAAGGATCAAAACTGCGCTAAGCCACAAATAAAGTAAAAACATCATACATAATACTGAGAATCAAAAAGAAAAGGTATCTTTATGTGTGTATGTGTGTAGATATACATATATGCAAACTATATAATCAATTCAAATCAAAATATCATGACTAAATAGTTCCTTATCAATCTCCACTGAGAATTCCTACATATAGGATTTGATAAAACATGATGAAAAATCCAATCCAAAAAGAATTTTTACAATACTTTTCAGAGCTACGTCACAAATAAAGGCTTGAGTTCCAACACAGTCTCAGTAAAGCAATATGATGTATAAAAATATACACACTTCAAACCATCACAAAATCATCTCATTGCATGCCTTAAACACAAATAGATATATGATTTTATTACATTTTGTATATACTACAATTGATGTTGTTTTACAGCATAATCATGCCCATTCACAGTGTGAGCCATTTCCTTGTAGAAAACAAACATGATCAGTGGTTTGAAAAAAATGATTGATGCATAAATATACACATGTCCAGCATGCATAATTAAAAACCTTTGATACAGATTAAGTAAAATTAAAAGATGCTAAAACATTTACAAGAAAAGCTATTACATGAGACGTAAATTTCATATGTATCAAAGCTTAAGAAACAGATCTCTTAAAATTTTGCCAAAGTTCATATTATTACACAAAAAAATGAAAATTAGATCTATAATCTGCAAAATTGTGAGTCATTAGCATTGATTTTAAGACAAATAAACAAGTGCTCAATACCTCTATGTTTATTGAGCTTGAATAAAAGGAACAAAAATCCTACTCCATCTTTCTCCTACCTTTTATTTTGTTAAATTATGTTCAACCCATCATGAAAGAGATGACTAAAACAAAAAACCCACAAAATTGAACAATACTTGAGTCTTATTATGTTTTTTCGTGACCAAAATGAGAATCAAAATGATACACCTAATTAATAGCAAATTATGAAAGACATTGCAGTTTTGATGGTATATTTACACATATTGATAAATATCTATCCATTCAAATGCCAGCTAAGGAGTAATTTAGAAAGCATTTAAATTTTTACACTGACAATTAACTGTTTTTTCTTGGCTGCTTATATCCATGCATGACTCTTATGAACAATCACATAGGTTTAAAACCTGTCACGTTTTGTACTAATTGCTCACTTTATCTGACCAAAGAATTTTTCCTAAAAGCAAATGCTGGTTAGAAAGATATATTCGCTACATTGTAACAAAATGAGCCAAGTTAAAGATGAAGATGACTGTCCTCAAGAAGGATAAAAATGACTTATTTCTTCATGTGCAAAAATTCACACAGTTTTTACAAAAAGCAACGGTAGTTTTAATAACCATACTATTTATTTCTTAGGGGACTGCTAACACATCATACACAGAGTGTAACAGTAGTACTATACATGAATCAGATGATTGCCCTTAAATGAAAAACCTAAATTTGAAGGTTAACATTTACTTCTCCATGCGCAGAACTTTTGACAGCCATGCTACAGATGTAGATATAGCAATAGTAATTTTTCCTTCTTTTCAAAATTATGATATTCATTTCAATTCAGTCATGCAGATCCACATTTTGACTCCTTATGTGGAGCTATCACACACAATCATTATATTTTATATATGGGAGGTATTTTGACTTGCTCAAACATATTTTACAGTTCGATGAACAAAAAGGACAATGCCTTTCATCAATAAAATTATGCATATTACCTGTTTTGAAACATGAAAGCAATTTAAAAACACCAAATTTATGGACCCCAAATGTTTAAAAACTAATTTAAAATCTGTAATGATTTGCTCATGCTCAGTGTGAAAATATGCTCTTTGCATTCTTAGCCTGAAGATAAAAAAAATAGTATACAATCAGCCCAGACCCCAGGAGATAGTGAAGATGCATTGAGGCTTTATAGAACCACCTTATCTAGTTTGTATTTGATTTCTACAACTTAAATTTGTGGGTTCACAGAGCAAAGTCAGAAGTTGCAAGAGCTTGCTTTTCACTAGGCCTTCATTAACTATAAATAGTTAATTATGGTTCAATAAAATCCTAAGCCATTCTTATAGTTTTTAATGAAAAAACCTCCAATACTTAAATCATTTATGACTTTATGGTTTAATTGCTTTTGAAGCCGCCCTTGCTGAAATCTAATCTAATAACATAAAAAAAAAATAACTGCATAAACAGACAGACCACTTCAGTATGCTATTACTTGTACCAGAGCATCTCAAAACATATATATGTATGATACACCAGAGAAAGATCTTCTTCTCAGCTTTACTTGTAAAATTAATGGTATGCGATCATTTTGACCATTTATCCGTATTATAGCAACATTGACCTACATGTATCTGCCTGTGTGAAAAGTGCTGAAAGTTTTAGGTTGAACTGATGATCAAGTAATACTATTTTGTTCATTATTGTATTAAAAAAAATTCAAGTATCAATGTTTAGGTATAAATAATCTTCATTTACAAAATATCAAAACCAATTGTTAAAGAAAAATTATCTCTAACCTATTAAATTGTTATTGGCAGCCTCTGTACAGCATTTGGAACAAGGATAACAAAGTCTTTTTGTCTAAAAACAAAATGATTCAGATGCTTTAAAAGAAACTAATAATCCTGTGGAGCACACTCGGAAAATGGGATGGCTAGACTCTGAATGCAAGACTAGAATGGCTAGCTCAGTGGTTTTTTTTTTTTTACATTGAATATAAATTTGCAGTGTATTTGCTTCCAAGTTGTACTCTCCTATGGATCACACAGATGTTTGTTGGAAATGTACAGACTATGAGTTGCCAGATATAATCAGTACTTAGGAAAAAACAAACAAAGGCCTTAGTCTATCAAATTTTAATTAATATACCCATTTGCAATAAACCCTGTTTTTAAAAAAAATATCAATTTGCAAAGATTAAAATTTGTATTGAATTCAGTACAGACCTCGGTCTATTTATATAAGCCCTAAATTAAAAAAAAAAAAGATACTGAAGTAAAGTTTTAAAATAGTTATTTCAAAATTCGAAAAAAACAAACCCAACGAAAAACAAAACCCTCAAGACAGTGGTCACTGACAGAGAAATTTCCTGGTGCCATTAAAATTTATTGCAGTTTTGTCTTGAATAAATCAGACCTCGACATAGGTCTAAATCTAAACCAAAAAATCTGAGAGTGTAGGCTTTTAGTATAAGCCTACGTTCAAACTAAAAACTAACTAGATCTAGATCTAGATGACATCTAAAAATAAGTGCACTGCATAAAAAAGCACTTAAATTTTTCACTTTTTCTTTTATTTAACACCAGATAGTCGTCCAATCACATGAATGATGACAAGTAATTTAAATCTACATCTAGATCTAAACTAGTTTTCATGATTTGTGCGCCAGCTGGTGATTCCAAAACTATTTCTACCGCTTTTTTAACCCAATGCAAGGATGCTTCATGGAATATTTCTTTACATAACTTTGATTAGTCTTTGCATGTTTTCCTATAGGGCTCTTTGACAAATGATGATAATCGAGTTGAAGAAAATTGGGGACCCAAAAATTGCAGTAAAAAAGCCTAAGGCAGATCAAAGTTGAGGCCATTATTATTTTCTTGCCATGTTCCCACACATAGAGACAAAGCTGGGCTAATTTAGGCCAAGGGTAGCCCTCAGTCAAAAAAAAAGGGGGTAAAGAAATTGATTAGAGATTCCAATAAATATCAAAGAACTTTTAGATAATGTTTTTTCTATGTTGATTTATTGGATCAATATGATTACATATTCATATAAACTGAAACCGGCTTCTTTTTCCTCCACACATAAAAGCAACTTAACGCTCTCGCGACGGCCCTATGGGATTTCGTTCGAATTCGAATGATAGATCTAAGGGCTTAAAATAGACGCCTCATCGTGCTCTATAACCCCAACAGATACTTTTATTCGAAAATAATGCGGAATTTCTAGCTTTGTTTATCTAAATTTAGAATCATAACAGAAGCTTTTAGGCCGGGACGGTATTCCCTTCTTCCTCCATTTTGACGCTACTAGATCTAGATCTATCCGTTGTTGTATCGCGCTCCGAATTCACATAAATTCTAGCCTAAAGAAGGAGTTTAATTTTTTAGATTTTGATTCTGATGAAAGTTTCAACTTTCTTCTGATGAATATGAAATTCGTTGTGAACCTGAGGACAGCTCAGATGAGGGAAACGAGGATTTGTCTCCTGTTAGAAACGATGGATGAGTAGATGTAAGATTCCTAGATCTACGGTGATGCAAACAAGCGAAAAAAAGAATGTAAAAGTGCATCTAGATCTAGATCTAATTCTGCTTTTTTGGCTGAATCATAAAATCAGATTTCAGAGAAAAGCCTTTACATTTGTATTTATCACTGTTCTGGACGTAGATCTAACCGTTTTTCATAACCCTACAGATGTGCGCTTCCTGGTATCCATTGGAAACAATCTTTTGTTTACATTACTTTTACATCTTGTCGCTAACTATGATTGATCAAAAAGATAAGATGTTTATGTTTTTCCTCTATATATGTGTGTGTACACATTTATATATAGATTTATATATATATATATATATATATAGATATATAGCTAGGCTTATATAGATAGATATATAGGCCTATATATATTCTGCTTTTTTCGCACTGTTATTATTTTTCTTGATTTTACACACCTTTTCCCCCCCTCTCCAATTCCATTATTTTTTGCAGCATCCTCATCATTTTTGCATATGACATGTAGGAATAGTCATAGTTTGAATAAATATTCTTATATTCTTTATTTGAACATATCTTGGTATACTTTTTTTTTCCTTCTTTGTGACTGTCCAATTTGCTTGTTGCGTAGTTATTTTTTTCTATTTTTAGTAACAATTCAACAAAGTCAGGTTGGAAAAATATAAGCAATTTTATAAAGCAAGTAGTCTATATGTGATCTCTATTCATTTTCAAACACTATGATATATGAAAACTCGACCCTATATGGACCCTTTAAAAATTCCCTATGACGATTTTCATGAAAAAACTCAAAAACGGGCAGTCACGAAAGAGTTAAAAAACTTTGGCTAAATTTTTTTTTTTTAAAAACCAAACTAAAAAGGACCAAATGTCTGTATTTTTCAAGCACTCTACCATATTCCCATATTTTTCTCTGCTTTTCCATAGAAAAATAAGGGAATGATTATGATTGGCAACACTGCTCAAGCCCTCCTCCACCTTTCCCTTCCCTCTCTCTTTGTCTTTCTCAGTGATGTCACAAATAGATCAATCCTGCATTTCTAAATCTCCAGCCCCCAACCCCAAAATAACAAAACAAAAAAAAAAAAAAATTCAGAATAGGCAAAAACCTAGATAAAAATTCACATACTAGATCTAAATTGAAGACCTGAATAGGCAGCAGTAACTGTCAATATTAGAATCTAACCTAAACCTAATCTAGATCTAAATCCGAAACATATCTAGAATTAAGATTCTACACTCCAAAAAAAAAAAAAAAAAAAAGAAAGGGCAAATTTACGTAAGAGAAAGTTTCATTTTCTTAAAAATGCTTCTTAAAATTTTATTTGTGCTTGTTGGACAGTTTTGATGTAATGTGTATGCATGATCTGCAATCAAATGTGAAATTTAGATAACTTGTTGCAAAAATGGCACCTAAAACTCTAAAGCCCTTTTTCTAAGGCTGGGGAACAAGCTTACCTGATCAAGATAAAGTATTCAAATAAAAAAACACAATACTCAGAAATCATTGAGCTATTTGAAACCACGTCTCAAATTTGATTCCGGGCTCAATGCAAAAGGTTTTTTTAAAATGTAGTCACAATAAAGTACTGTTTTCTTTTAAATAACACATTAAAAAAAAAACTAACCATTTAAAGAGTTGAATGAAAATGTCTTTCTTCATTAATCAAAGAGCCAAAAGACAGGTTTCTTCATTTCTTGCCATAATAAGATGACAGCCAGTTAGATAGTGTAGCTGCAGCCGAAGTTGCAGCAGCTGATGCTGCAGCATTTACAGTGTTAAAAATGGCCCCTGCTGTGGATGTGCTGTTATCAACTGAGCTTCCTGACGCAGGGGATGACAGGCCCATGCTACAGGCCTCATAGCTGGGCAATCCTGCAGGAACACGTTCCCAGTCTCTGCATATCTCATCTTCCTCATTTTCATATTCCAGTAAACATTGCTTTGCTTCCACTGGCATAATGTAGTTAGGCTCAAAAACATCGGTTCTTAAAAAAGAAGAAATAAAGATAGTTATTAAAACAAACATGATTACCGATTACTCAGCAGTAACTAGAAGCAGACCAATTAAAAAAACTTTGGTGATCAATATGACCACACGTAATATAAAACACACACACACTGCATTTCTAGAAATCTCATCCAATTACCTTTCTAAAAAATACACAATTTCATAAAGGTTCAACCAATAAGAAAAGCTGGCAAAAAAATAATTAAAACATACCCTAAATTCTTTTCAAAAGGTACTACTATTTTACAAAAACTCACAAGGTGAAATTAGGGTTCATTAGATCGATCCATTCCATTAAAAGCCCAAAATGAATACACCAGAAATATACTTGCTCAATAAGAGGCTTCTGTACATAAGTCAATATGTATTGTTACCAATATAAATTTCCTGCAAACCCTTCCTTGATATTGCTTGCTTAACCCTTTAACTGCTACAAAAGTCTCTCTTACATGCTAAACTGGATTTTCTTCATCGCTAATCTATATCATGACTTTCTTTTTCTAGATCAAGATTCTCATCCAATATGAATCTAGATCTACTGAGGAATAAAAGAAACTATTTCTTAATATCTGTAAATTGATTATATATTCTAGAAATAAAAATACATATAGATTTAGATTTAGAAGAACAAAAGCTATGCACAAAAACACACAATAACACATACACATCAACGGCAGGCCCATCAAACCTCTGAAGAGCCTGTTTTGTGGGTAGGGACTTCAGAGTTTTTAATACATTTGTCATCAAAATGTGACTACAAAAAAATGGACTGTATTTAAGGCAATCTATCAAATTTAGGGGTTAATTTTCAACCATTGGAAACTTGACCTCAGTTTAGAAAAGATGGTGCTAATTAAAAGAGATGTAATAAGAATGTATTGTGCTGATGCACTGTAGCTTTTAGCTTTGCCACATTACAGAGTATGCACATAGAGCAGTGAAGGATTAAAAAATATCACAAATTTTTAATTTCATTATGGGTTCATATTACTTTTATTTTATAGTTTAAGGGCTTGTAATAGAAAATGATTTTGTTAAAGCCACAACCATTACCTTCCCAAGCCTGGACACCTGAGCATAGCCAAAATATTCTGCAATGAAAGACCATCCACTAAATGATCTGGATCTACGGCCTGACTGTAAGCTAGATGCATGATGTTCTGGTGCAGGCGCCACACAAAATTGCAGAAATCAGGCTCTTGCATATCATCCTTCAACTCTCTAGAGGCAGAATAAATAAGAAAATTTGTTTACCTGTGCCTATATTCACAAATTCTTGTGACTGTTAATATATATAGAAAAAATAATGATGATCTATGCCTTTTCAAAGATCATCTTTGGTTAAAACATTTTTCAAATTTTGTCTCTGATTCACAAAAGAAGTTGAAATAAAGCATATTCAGACCTGCCACTATAAATGGTTAAAAAAAAAATCACTAGACTCTTGAAAAAATCAGACAGATACACACATAATCGAATGGTGCAACTATCTTCAATAGGTGTCTTTAAATCTTGCCAGGGATATAGACTAGATTCTTGATCTGGAAGGACTTCCTCCCTGTGGAACCACTCCCGAGTAACTACAGAGGGTGGTTTTTAGGTTGATTAAAAACAATGGCAAAAAAGTTCCTTGATTGAAATGAAGCTGAAAAACATCATTGTATCCCTCGAGATGTGACTTCTTGATGAAATGAAAGCTAACAAAGGAAGGACTTTAGTGATATTAAATAGTGGGTCCCCTGTGTGGAAATCCTCCCTCTGATCTAGCCTTGGTCTATTATATCTAAATTTCAATTTGCAGATTTAACTTTTTGTCAATAAAATTTTTACGATCTTATATAACAACTACTCAACTCACAAATTGTAAAATAAATGTCTATTTTGCTTATTTTTTTATATTTTTACAGTGCACTCCACTTATTTCGACATTTCCCTTAATTTGACACATTTAAAAAGTCCCAAGTAATTCCCTCTTTGTCTTTACTAACAAAACTTTGCCTAAATGACATGCTACTTGGCTCATTTCTCTTAAAATAACAGCAGACCTGCAACCTCAAAAATGTGTTTTCAGGGACACCAAGGTCCATTTTCAGGGACACATGCGCACAAAAAATCAGACAGACAGCATTTTAGTGCTAAACAAACAAATTAAAGTTTGAAGATTCAATGTAACCGGAATTATACAGCACACAATACAACAAACCTCTTGAAACATAGATAATCAAATGTAAACCATCGAATTGTAACACAATCCCTTTTCTAGGTTCAATCAATTCAGTCAAGAGATTAATCCAGAATAAGCAACTGCCAGAGCTAACTGGTTTGATATCATAATAATAGCAAGATGCAGAATTGGTTATGTGTAAGCAGCCAGCAGAGATGTTGGTGCAAGAAGAAACTGTTATGATGAGGCCGTTGCAATGCCTGATGTTCAAGTTGGCAGGATACAAAACTCTTTGTATAGGTGGCTAGGCAGTTTGAAGCGATGCTCGTGCAAGTAAAAATTGGTTTGATGCACTTCTATGGTTGAAAATGTGTCCAACATTTTAATTGTGACCATAATCCATGAGGGAATCTACCCAGCAATGTGTCTCGTTTTGTTTTCTCTATTATAATCATGACTCACATCCATATATATATGCATAAGTTCTATTCACAATGATCACTGAAGTGTTCTTTATCTTTACTATAAAGACAGATTTTTGTAGTTTTTTTTTAAACAACAATTTTGGCCAGGCTAATCTTTCAAAACATTTTTTCAATGCTTTGGCTGTCCTTGGTGATGTAACGGTTGGTTATTTGAAAGTGTCTCTATGTAGAGCAAGGAAATAACTAATGAATTATACATCTGCCTTGTTTTTCAGTTAGACTTGTAAATGGGGACAAGACAATATTTTTTATGCCGACAATAGATCCAGATAAAATTTTAGATAGTAAATATCAGGATTTTCTCATAAAGTAACTAAGAAGAGTAGTGAGAAGGCCAATATTAAATAAGACACCCTTTGGATAAATTTGAAAAAAATCATAGACTGAAATTTGATGCAATAAGAAGGGCCAATCATAGGATTATATTTTCATCCGGGCCTAATATTTAAGAAAAAAAA
>BLXT01007679.1:1076797-1091936 GCA_019648995.1 Plakobranchus ocellatus | reverse complement strand
AAAAAAAAAAAAGCTGGAGTCTTTTTTTGTAAATTTAAAGTGACAATTTTAGATCTAGATAAATAGATCTACCGATCAAAAATAAAATAAAGTTTGAAATGTGAAAAAAAGAGTGCAGAAATCTTGACTGTGACCACAATCCCACATTAAGGCTAGGGGCCCACAGTGTCCGCACTTCCGCTTCATCACAAATTAGGTACGTAAGCTTATAGCCAGTGTCCACAGCGTCCTCACACTTTTTTTTTGCACACTCTTTTCTCCCCCCGCCATGTCAGACTTGATACCACCTGCATCAGCTTCCCCAGTGCCAGTTCTAACAACACAGCAGTAAAGATGTCACATTTGAAAAATAAAAATTAATTGAAGTATAATTTATTACCATTGGTGTTCAGTTCACTTGCGATTTCTTCCCATAGTGCATTGACAACATCTCTATTGCTGTGCCCACAATATGTTTTATTGTACAGAGCAGGCCTTGTTCTCATCATTTAATGCTTCTTCCATATCTGCAGTAGTGAAATGGAGATATCGGCCTAAAAGAATACTCCAAACAGACCAGCACACTACACACTGCATAATATGTAGTCTAGACCTAGTGCTTTGACGAAATTAGCGTTGGTGAAGCGTTGGTTTAACATGCTCGATGCCATACGTTTTTCACGTGTGCTTGAGGAAGCGTACCGTACGCAGTGGACCCACAAGATCTAGAAATAAAAGGTTGAACGCTCCCGTGCGAATTTTGTGAGTACGTAAGCGCACAAAAGTGGATTATGTGGACCCCTACCCTTAATCCAGATTTTGGGTTACATTTGTTGTAAGATACACCTACACCTAATAAAAGCTTATTTCCATAAATTTCAACTCCTTTTCTCAAACAGGTCTATAGCAGGCCCTTAATTTTTGGCTGTTTTTAAATTAGGTATGTTATTAGTGCATCTACAAGTTTATGATGTGTTTCTGGTATTCAAAAAGATAGGGCTTCATTTTTAACTTAACATATGGGATTGCGGGACAGGGGCAAAAATGCGGGATTTTCCTGCAAAATGTGGGGTTGTAGGCAGGTCTGTAAAGACTTTTCTGTTTTAGGACTTATTTTTAAAAGTCAAACATTTCCACTGAAAATAGAGCATGAATCTTGTTCTTCTAACTAACCTTCGACAAGTGTCCTCTCGTATTTTTCGTTTTGTCAACCATTCTCTTCTTTTTCCTTCATACCTGTGGAATAAAAACACATAGATATATTTGTGTTTTACATTTAATTATGCCTATATTAAAATCATAGCTTATTATAATATGATAAAAAATAAGAATTAATTAACCCATGATCTAATTACATTAAGACACTTCGCCTTTATATGGCTTGCCCAATATGTTAAAATAGTAAGTACACAAATTTAGTTACAAATTTTTACATAAGAAGCAATGTAAAGGCAAAGATTTCAATGTAGTGTTGTAATTTTTTCAGTTTGCAAGTACACTTAGACAAAATTTCTAGCTGGCAACTATGTCTTGTTCTTTACTGTATCAGTTGCCAATGCATCTTTTGGATCTTAGATTTTATCTTGTTTGTAATGTCTCTCAAATAGTGATCTTGCCCATTTGTAATTATATTAGAAATCGAGTAATAAAATGGTTGAGATTGTAATTGTAAGGACGTAGAGTATTATTGGAATAACCAGCTTATCAGGTTGCACCTTCAAGATTGCTGGATCCTATCTTGTATGTCTAAAATTAACCTTAAATGACTGACTCTCTTTGAATCTTTAATGCAACTAGTGTGCTACACAAATGTCCCTAGACATTTCATTTAAAGCCTGTAACATCATTTAGAGTATTAATATTTATCTTCCACATAAACACATTCAGTAATTTTACTATATTAAGAAATAACCTCTCTTTCAAACTTTGATATTTTGTTGAAAGGATTTCAGTTTGTTGAGGTTCAATGAAATATCAATTCAAATAGCAAAGTTTTACTGGTCATCATGCCTGTAATGTACATTATTAGATTAACAAAAAGTCATCGAATGTACACCTCCTACTTAGGACCTTATGTAAATAAAAAGGGCACTTTCTGAACCGAGCTCAATGGCGTCTGTTGACTGTCTATTCTGTCTTCTGCATGTTGTTCCAAGCTGGCCATAGGAAATAGTAAGAACATTACACTGGCGACAAGGATTACGAATCCTGATAAGCTAGATCTAGATTCAGTCATTCACCATAACGCGTCAACAATAATAGATCTAATACCTAGTCTAGATCTAGATCGAAGTAAGCCATAATAGCCTCGTGGTTTCTACTTTTACTTTAACCCTTTAAGTTCTACGACATGGCTAACGCTTTGCCACATTTTCCTCCCTTTAAAATAAGGGAAGCTGAACTGTCTGCAGGTGCGAGGTGGAAAAAGTGGTTCCAAAAATTTGAAAACCTCATTACTGCCCTTGATATTACGGATGAAAATAGGAAGAAAGCTCTGTTAGTTTATTATGGGGGAGACGAGATTTTCGATCTTGTAGACAGATTTCCAGCTGCAAAGACAGGCACATACACTGCTTTGAAGACAGAACTAGAGTTATTTCACTCCAAAGGTCAACGCAACGTTTGAAAGTTTCAAAGTAAGAAAAATCAAACAACTGTCATCAGAAAATGTTGATCAGTTTCACGTGAGATTGCGAGCTCAAGCTGCACTTTGTTCATTTGCAGACGCAGATAGGGAAATCTTGGCGCAGATGATTGAAGGTGTAACCTCCTCCAAATTAAGGAAGAAAGCACTTCGTGACAGGATCAATCTCAGTCAGTTTTTTTCTGAAGCCAGGAACGAAGAGCTGACTGAAGCTCAAACGCGGGAAATCGAGAAAACAGACCAAGCCTATGCCATTACTAGATCTAATAAAGCAAACGCCTAAAGCAAAACAGGACAGTGGAAGAATGTGCAGGAACTGTGGAGGAATTTATCCACACTCTCAATCAAAACCTTGCCCAGCCAAAGAAAAACGTGCATGGCTTGTAAAAAGCCCAACCACTTTGCCAAAGTATGTAGGTCAAAACCAAAGGCTGCAAACGTGAGGCAGGTTGAGGAAAACGAATTCAGTGATGAAGACATATTTTCTATCAAGTCAAACAAAAAAGTACCAACAGCCACTATCCAGCTTGATGATCACCCAGTTAGCTGCATAGTTGATACTGGCGCATCAGTAAACATCCTAACAAAGGGAACATTTACCAAGTTAAAGAAGAAGCCAGTCCTCAGACCAAGTTCAACAGCAATATTTGGATACAACTCTGACCAGAGGCTCACAGTTCTTGGTTGTTTTACAACTACTATTAAACACAGACAGAAAAACACAACCGTCAAGTTCTTTGTGGTAGATGGTAACAGTAGCAGCAGCAATTTGCTTTCAGGAGACCCGTCAGAAAAACTTGGACTCATCAAGTACCTTAATCAGGTTAATGTTCCCACAGACTTATACAGTGGATTTGGGAAGATTAAGGACCAGAAGATTAAACTCCACATAGATGACCAGGTACCTCCAAAAGCTCAAGCCCACAAACGCATCCCCTATCACACGCGCAAAGACGTCGAAAGAGAGATCAAGCGACTCGAAGAAGCGGACATCATTGAAAGTGTTGAAGGTCCTAAGCCATGGGTCAGCCCGATCGTCATAGTACCCAAGAAGACTGGAGGAGTACGACTGTGTGTAGACATGCAGGAGGCCAACAAGCCTATTAAACGAGAGCGTCACCCTATGCCTATCAAAGATGACATAATTCACGACTTGAATGGTGCAAAATTCTTCAGCCGCATAGATCTACAGCAAGCGTTTCACCCACTGGAACTTGACGAAGACAGCAGGTTTATCACAACCTTCTCAACCCACATCGGACTGCGCCGTTTCAAAAGACTAATGTTTGGAGTCAATGCCGCTCCAGAGATGTTCCAATAAGCACTTGGCAGCATTTTGCATGACATTGAAGGCGTCACACATTACATTGATGACATCATTGTACATGGAAAGACAAAATCGGAGCATGACGCAAGCCTTAAAAAGACTCTTGAAAGACTTCAAGAAAAGGGGGCCAAGCTCAATAAAGAAAAATGTGTCTTTGGGGTCCAGCAGTTATCATTCCTTGGACACACATTTGGCAGGAATGGCATCTCTCCAGAACCTCAGAAAGTGAAAGCGATTGCCAACATTGCCCCTCCAACATCAGTGTCGGAACTCAGATCTTTCTTAGGCATGACGCAATTAGTTTCTCATTACATAGAAGGCTACACAACAATCACAGAGCCTCTTCGGACACTGACCAGAAAATCCGAGACCTGGAAATGGGGGAAAAGGCAGGGAAATGCGTTTGCAGAACTCAAGCGCAAACTCACAAACGTAGGAGTCATGGCATACTTTGACCCTTGCAAGGCAACAGAGATCATGGTAGATGCATCACCACATGGCTTAGGAGCAATGCTTATCCAATAAGGACGAGTAGTCAGCTATGCCAGCCGCTCTTTCACTGATGTAGAATCCCGTTACAGTCAGACCGAGCGTGAGATGTTAGCAGTGGTATTTGGAGTGGAGAAATTCCACATTTATCTCTATGGCTCTACATTCACTGTGATAACTGACCACAAACTTCTCCTGGGGATCATAGGCAGCTGCAAGCCAACATCAGTGAGAATCGACCGCTGGAGACTCCGCCTGATGCCGTACCAGTTCACTATGATCTACAGGCCAGACAAAGATGCAGATAACCCAGCAGACTACCTCTCCAGACACCCAACAACAAAACCTTTAAGACACAACGATGGAGAAAATTACGTAAACTATGTGGCCAACGCCTCACTTCCCAACGCTCTTTCACTCAGGGAAGTCAGGAAGAAAACAAAACAAGACCGAGTGTTGGTAGCAGTCATGACCTCCATCTCTACAGGAAATTGGGACTCAAGACTAGTCTCACAGTTTCAGTTTCTCAAAGATGAGCTGACCATCCATGACGGAATTATTTTGAGACAGCACCGCATTGTAATTCCAGAATCACTACGACTTCGAGTTATTAAACTTGCTCATAGCGCCCACCAGAGTGTTGTGAAAACAAAGCAACTGCTCAGGGAAAAAATTTGGTTTCCAGTCTTTGACAAACTTGTGGAATCAGGTCCTTTTCCTTCAGGAGATTACCTACTCATTGTGATTGATGACTACAGCAAATTCCCTGAAGTAGAAATTGTGAAGTCAACCTCAGCTCATGCTACTATACAAAGTTTATATCAATGTTCTCAAGATTTGGAACACCAAGCTTTCTGAAAACAGATAATGGAGCACCCTTCAACGGAAAAGAATTTTCCATTTTTGCACAAAAATATAGGTTTAAACACCGTAAAATTACACCATTGTGGCCAGAGGCCAACGGAGAAGCTGAAAGATTTGTACGATCTTTGAACAAGTTCGTTCACACCTGTCAAGCAGAACATTCAGAATGGAAAGAACAACTTCCGAATTTCCTCTACCAGTACAGAGCCACACCTTATAGCTCAACAAGATTGTCACCGCATGAGGCACTCACAGGCAGAAAGATGAAAACATCACTTCCAGAGATAATACATCAGAGAAACAAACCGCTACAGACCACCGAAGACAATGATCTGTCAGCCAAGGAAAAACAGAAGTACCACGCTGACAAGAAACGTAGCAATCTGGATCACAAAATACAAGAAGGAGATACAGTACTGGTACGTCAACAAAAACAGAACAAACTGACACTACCTTACAACCCTGCGCCTTATATCGTCACAGATGTGAAGGAAAGTATGGTGACAGCAGCGAAAGGAGGACATAGCATCACCAGAAATAGCTCTTTCTTCAACACTGTGTCAGCACAAGACTCGCTGTCACAACTTGCTTACCCAGAAGCAGAGAGTAGACACAGGTCACACAGCCATCCTGATGAGCTAGATACTCCAGTAGAGCTGACACAGGATGACCCTCCTCCTCAACAATCTGCTCCACAACTACACCTGTCAGGAACACAGTCTGAGCCATTGCACCCACCTAGTTCATCGGTGGACAAGGCCTTGTTTTTCCACTCTCCATCACCCTCGCAAACTCAGACAAACGCACAACCATACACTGTAACTAGAAGCGGCCGTGTAGTTATTCAGCCCACCAAATATACAATGTAGGCATAAAAATTTTTCGGGCAATTTCAATGGCACCAAACATATACACACACTAAGTTAAAAGTTTGCAGTCACTAAATTTAAGCTCACTAGGAGCATCTAGCTGGAACTTCAACTTATTGTTGTGGTCTCTATAGCTAGCATATTTAGTTTCATTTTATTTTCCAACCATATTTACTCTTGACTTTTGTGCTGAAAGTGAACACTGACTGTACTCTCTGGATGGTGCAAGAAGTCCAAGCCCAGAAGTCTTAGATGTCGAAATCAAGTACCTAAGCTAAATTTAAAGTTAAAAAAAAAAAAAAACCCTCCCTATTCATTTTCATTTCATTTCATATCTAAGTTGGAGAGGGATGTAATGTACATTATTAGATTAACAACAAGTCATCGAATGTACACTTCCTACTTAGGACCTTATGCAAAGAAAAAGGGCACTTTCTGAACTGAGCTCAATGGCATCTGTTGACTGTCTATTCTGTCTTCTGCATGTTGTTCCAAGCTGGCCATAAGAAATAGTAAGAACATTACAATGCCTGTTGGGTATGAGAATACATCTTGTGCATGTAATAGAGCACATTATTGCAAACATTCTCTCATTGAGCCATCTGTGGGCAGTGCTGCAGAGTCTAAATTTGAATCTAATAGTTGTCTGTACCACTGTGTGACTGTGTCAGGTTTTTCATAAGTTTCTAGAGAATGTATGACATCTCCAGGGGATTGAAAAGTAAAAGCTATTTTCAAAAATGATACTTAATTGAATGATTCTAAGAATAGACCAATTAGTATCACTTGTATGGCATGACGATGCTGAATCTACAGTTACAGATGCCATTGTAGATAATTTGACAGATAAGAATATCAGTGTAGTTTCATAAAAAGATATTCATTTTTAACCCTACACTTTTACTGATCTATTGGATGACAAACAATCAAATGATATAATTTACCTTGATTTTAAGAAAGTGTTTCATTCTGTCTCAAAAAGGGGATTTTTAAAAAATAGTACATTTTAATCTTATATTATGGCATGATATGTTAGCAGGTATAGATATGAAGATTCAAAGAAAGAAAGAAAAATAGATAGATAGATAGATGGATGGATATATGTATGTATGGATAAATAGATTGATCAATAGACACATAGATGGATGGATGGATAGATAGATAGAAATACTTATAACAAAATGGGATGAGAGTGCTCAACTTTGACAAGGAGCTTGTAAATATAAAGTTTGTCTATGTACAGACCCTACTTGGGCAGATAGTTAGATAGATAGATGGCCAGGAAAAATATGCTTGGGAATCATTTTTAAAAACTCAAACCATAAATGGGAAACATCATAGCTGAGGAATAAACAGGTTTTCAAAAGGGTAGATGCCCAAATCAGCAAGCATCCAACCTTTGCAATCTTTGTAAGAAACACCTCCAACATCACAGAAACTCAATCTATGTTACTTAGAAATTTATAGATGGTCGTGAGGGGTATGTGTAGGTATTCTGACACACCTAGAGGTATTCTGGGTCCCATTTTATTTACAATAATGACATGTCAGATAAAATTGATAGCAGGTAAATTATTTTCAGGTGATACTGAGATTTAGAACAAAGCAAGAAATAATGATACTTTTCCAAAAGATTTATTATTATTACCAGGATGGTCAGACACATGGAACTTTTCATCAAAGTATTATAAGATCAGAGCCATTGTGATGAATGAACAGTGTTATTTCACATGCAAGCTTTAAGACCAAAAGCAGAGGTACCATCTTTTCAGACATCATGATGTGGTCAAGTTATTTCTATTTACATCAAGTCCACTATGATGTAGTGGCATGCTTGGCTCAAAACTTAAATGAGTGGGGTTCAAATAATCCAGAGTAATCTTCTTAACAAAAACGAAAATTTTTTTGCACTATGATTGACTTTTCAAAGCAATAGCGATTGCTTTCTTTGCTGCTTTTCATAGATCGAGAAATATAGTTAAAAATCGCAAAGAAGTGAATCATGTTAAAAAGACTTAAAGACATAGGTTCAACTGTAAAAAAATTCTCAGGTTTACTTTCTCATAACTAATAAAAAAATTGGCTTTGAAATAAGATTTTTGATTGAGATTCGGATCCAAATTTTCTAAAAATAGATCTAGAACTACAAAACATTTTGAATAATGATCAATGTCTCTAGATTTAGATTTGGACTAGGATTATAGATCTACACCGTGCATCATTGGGGTTCATCTTCATACTTTTAAAAATACTCTCTAAATGTTAGCCATTCACAGCAGACTTCTAGGGGGAAAATCTTAAAAAGAAGTTCATGTGGCTGATCCATTAAAAAACCACCCTTCCTTTGGAGAAAAAAAAAGAGGATTTAATCTTCACAACAGTATTTTAACGCACAAATGTATGGCAAATTTATAGAAGCTGTGTTTTTGATTCTGTTGTTAGTAAAAAGAAAAAAAAAGTTTACAGATGACAGTTCTGTCTTTCAATTTGCTATGTGATGCAAAGTTAAAGTTCTCTTCACAATCAAAGAAAAAAAAATGATTCAAAAGAGTGCTGTGTGATTCCTCTCAACAAGAATTTATCAGTAGGCTGTTGACAATGATCACTATAGACATGTAGATTAACATTATTTTATATCAGGTGTGAAATAAACTACAGGCCCTGGTTCCATCTCATGTTATTAAAGACTGCCACCTTGATGCTAAATTTGCAAAAGATACACTATTAAATTTTCTAAATCCGCCTTTTAATTTGACGAATATTAGGAATTAGGCATACTCGGATGCCTTCAATGATTCATGAGACATGCGATTGAGACTGGTCAATCATCAATGTATTGCCTTAATTTAGGGTGGATGTTGGATATTTAAGGCCTAGAGGCAAAATTTACCAGTCCCTACTAGTAAAAGCAAAGTATTATTTATCACGCCGAGACCACAAAGATTTGAAATTAAATTCATCAAGGCCCTATCGCTTAGTTTGATTATAGACTGTGAGTGCTTCTAAAAATAGAATTTAGTCAATAAAGGATTAGCTCTAGAGCTTGACGAAACTGTAGCGCTTACCTTTCTCCGTGGAGTTTCTTTGTGTGTGTAAATATGCCTTTGTTGACACAAGAATCACAAAGCAGTGATCTTCTATTTTCAAAGCACAATGGACACTTTTCAAAGGCAACCTTGACAACTTTTCCCTCAGCTATGGCCTTTTGGACCTTGATTTTATAATCATAACGAGTCTGAGATATACAGGCGGCCATAACAAATTTTGTGTTTAGTGTTTACGATGGTAGAATTGTGGGATAGCCATGTGATTGTGGTTGAAAACGTAAATAAAAGAGTTTTGTTTCTTTGTCCAGCTCTAGGCAAGAGTTCATATCCCTTGCCAAAATCTTTTCCATTGGTGATTTTCAGAGCTTGGTTGACAACCAATTTTCAAAATGGCAGCAACTTTTATAAGAAGTGACAGCGAAATGAGCAAAAATGAATGATCTGACTTTATGAGGCAAATATTAATTTTGTTTACAAATAAAGACATTTTTATAGGACAATGGCTCATACTACAGAAGCTCCAGCTGAAATTCCTGGCGTAAATACCGCCGTCGAGAGGCTTCAGGAACTGGGTATGTCAAAATAGAATAGAAATGCCGGCGCTTTGTGTCAGATACGATGCCAGCCCATTACATTCCTTAGGCTCAGACCCTCTATTAAGATTCCTTTAAATGGAAGACAAGATTAAAATCGACATTTGAATTTCATAGCTGTGATTCAAGAGAAAAAATGAGCCTCAGCAAAATAATCAGTGAAAGTTTGACTTTGTATCAATTTTTAATGATAAAAAAATGACAAGAAAACAAAAGGTAAAATTGCTATTTCAAAGCTTGGAAAATCCACACCATACACTTTTTAATATAAAAATTCGAACTAAGAATCATCCAGTAAAATTAATTGTAAATGGTCTAGTGAAACATCTTTAAAAAAAAACAAGCAAGCAAACAAAAAATGTCCCAGGATCAGTTCAAATGAGTTAGAAGTAATTTTTTGAACCTTTTAAATTAAAAGCAAAAAATAACGTTTAATAGGCTTTGTAATGGTTAAATCTGAATAAGATATTGTTAATCTGTGCCATGTATTGGGTGTCAAGTATTTGAAGAGAAAAAGCAGTGAAAAGAAGAAGAAAAATGACCTCAAAAGTGTAACATGCAACACGCAACTACCTAGAACTGGTCTCAAGACATTCTAAAATTAAATTTTTATTACACTTTTGCTATGAGTGTGTATTAGATTTATTTTGTCGAAGTTTTCATGAGAAATTCTCTTCAAATGATAAATAACAAACAGAGATTTTTTTTTAAAGTGCAACGAAAAGATAAATATTATTATGTTTTGTAAATGCCTTGGGTAGTCCCCCATACTGAATGAAATTGTGGATCTATATGCTTGACCTTAAATGAAAAACCTAAACTAGAAGGGTTAAAATGACTCATCTCTCTAGAAATGTGCAACAAAATTCCGTCCATAAAATGGTTGCAATTTCCACACCTTTAACAACATCAAGGATTTCGAATGATTTCAACAGGCTGATCCATGTCTTGACTCATATTATGGGACTGCTGCACATACACATACACACAGATATACATATATAAATGTTAATTTATCAACTCAACAACACAACTTATATTGTGAGACTGCTGCAAACACTTACATGCATATAAAAATATTTTAATTGTCATTTTCAAATTTTTGTTTTTATATTTGAGTTGCTTAACCTTCATTTGTTTGTATTTTGAAAAGATTGTTTGCAATACCACTTTTTATGACTTGAAAGAGAAAAGCCCTTATTTTTTATATTTATATTTTTCCAGGTGACAGAATGCGCTCCGATGATTTCGGTTTCAGGGGCAATGATGTCAGCAGTTTAGACAAAATAATTGAGGCCATGACTGAGCTGGTATGGTTTTGATAAATATTCAAGGGTAGCACTAATTTAAATGTATCTAATTGTTGGGACAAATTTACTAATATTGCAATCATTTTTTTAAATCTCTTACTCTTACCCTTTCTGTTCTGCTATTCCACAAAATGAAAGTGCATGGTCTTACATAATAAATATAGCATTAGATGAACAGTTCTTAAACACAACTTGCATTCTTGTTATTCCTTTGCATCAGCACTGAGTTGTTCAACTTTACTAAGTGCTTTATATATATTATTACAGTGATATAAATATATATATATATATATATATATATATATATATATATATATATATATATATATACATACATAAATCATTGTATTTTTTCTTTACAACTGTGTCTATTCACATAACATGGAAATCCCCTCTTATCCTATCGCTTCTTTAATAAAGGAAAAAGGCAAAAGAATTTGTAATCAATCTACAGGAAGCAGAGCGAAAAGACATGCATCAACAGTTTGAAACAGAGACTATTAAAGCGAGCATCTTACGCCATGATTTGAAGATACTACCTGGCCTTATTCGAGATGAAATAATGGGTAAAATATGTTTCTGATCTTCATAGTTCTTTCAATTAGCTATTTTATGCTTGACCTTGTCACATTACAATAATCTGTGAAGAATTTTTGCTTTACATATATCTTCTTTACCTATTGGAGCAAATAAACAAATTCACTTGTTGAATATCTTTGAAGTTATAAAAAAGTGATTTGGATGTGTATTAAACCAGCAAATATGCAAGATTTTTTCTGATGATATGCAGAGGCAGTAAGTGCGGCCCGCCAGTCTAATGTGGATGCTTTGAAAGAATTGCAAGAGCAACTAGATAAAATGAACAGCAACATGACAGAATTGGAACTCAAAGCTCGTGAGCTAGAAAGAGAGAATGCAATATTACAGTAAGCAAGCCTTTTTTTGATTCTTTGAAAAAAGAAGGTAATGATATATTGAAATGCATGAACAAAGAAAGCAGCTTTGATGATGGTGGTCTATTTGATACTTTGATCTAAAATTATCGAATAGTTAGGAATATAATTAGATATTATTTGCTTGAGGAAATTACTTCTTCAAATTTTTGTAATGAACATGAGCTATTTCTCGTTTGTTTTGAAGAACATTCTTATATTTTTTATACCTTTTCCTTTTAAAGACCTCTTTAGTCTTAACCTGATTACATCATGATCAATGTTATGGAAAGGACCCTTGTCTGCTGAACATTCTGGTAAATAAATAATATAAGAGTTTTTTTTGAGGACACAAATTTAGATGCAGAATTGTAGTTAAAAATTAAAATGATTTTTATCACTCTTTTTCATTAGATATGAGCAATTTCAGGGGCAATAAATTATAGATGTCTTTCTTCATATATAAAGCAATAATATATGGCAAATGAAAGATATCTTTGATTAAAATAGAACTTTTAAAATTTAAAGTTGTGACCATTATGGCTTCAGAGTAAACACAAACTGCCTCTGAATCAATTTATTGACTCCAGCAAAACTACATGCGTTACATTTTAAGTAAAGAAGAAGCAGGAATTAGAGTTAATGTAAAGACAGTTTTCACATATTGAAATTGCAAAAAAGACCCAAGTAAACAAAAAAAAAAGGAAAGGCTTCAGCTTTGTTTTTTTTTCTCTTTACAGCCCGGAACGAGAACTACTGAAACAACAGCATGAAGAAATTATATCTCAACTGAACCAGAAAATGGCTGACAAAGCAACGTAAGTATAATGGAAACAATGTTTCCCTGTCTTTTTTTTTCAAAATTAAACTCAACATTTGGTTTTTTTTTCTATTTGAGTGTCAGGCGTTTTAAACATTAAATAAATATTTAACGTTTGTAGGGATGTCTATTCTTTTCAGAAAATCATCATGGGTTATGATCAGAGATTATTAAATTTTTGTTTCAAGATATGGTTTGGAGCAGACTTTGAATTTTTAATATTGTACCTGTGGATTTTTGTTGTTAAATTTCTTTACTTTGTTTTCTAAGAATGCCTTTGACAGATTTAAGGTAATTTGGACAACACAGCATGCCATAAATTTGTTGTTTCTTTTACATCATAGTAAATGTTAGTGGGATTCAAACATTTAAAAATTCATTGCGTTTATTCGTGGTAAAAGGTGCCATCTTTTGTTATGAGTATTTAATTCATATTTTATTTTGCATAATTTGGACACTTATTCATTGATTTTAATTTCGCATATAAAAAGCTAGGAGAAAAAAGTTAATTTATATGCTATTTGATAAATTTAAATAAGCATTAGGCTTATTACTGACATTTATTACTGAACAGGAAGTCTGCACCATCTGCCTTTTCAGACTTTGGAGAGCCAAAACTCAGCCAAATATTCATTTAAATTTGACATCAAATTAAAACTATGCTCTTTCTGAAAATAAATGCAACTGAAAAAGTACCAGATGTACCTTTTACCCCAAACTGTGGTGTTGCAACACATTTTTATAAAATCAGAATTGCAAAAAGATCATAATCTTTAGCAAATATTCAGTCAGAAGCATGTTTATATCTGTGTATTATTAAAAAATACAACATATACTTTCTATTTTCTAAAAGGAATGCAGGAATAAAATGCAAAATTGCTTTTCTTTTTTATCTAAAAACATGTAGCAACTGCCTATGTAGACATATACGTAGAGCATGTCTTTGATACTTTTGTCTGCATAAAAATACATTTTCAAAATGTTTTGCCTTCTTATTTTCTATGTTGTTTTTATCACTGCATTTTGATGTAAATAGTTAGAGGATATTTAAGAATTTATCAGAAAGAAGCAGTTGTAATAAAAAATGGCAAGTCTTGCCTTTGCCTCAATATGAACAATAAGGTGCATAAAACTTAATTGAAAAATGATCTTGCATGTTTGTCATGTATCTATATCTATAATTTTTTTTACATAGGTCAACTCATTCACTTTAAGCACTATTGTTACAACACGTCGGGTCTTGAAGTGTTTGATTGTAAAAAAAAAAAAAATTCCAAGTTCATGAATCATAGAAAAGATGCCTTGTGCATGGTTTCTTTCTTTTTAAGGACATTCTGTGTCTTTTTTTGTAGTCAGTTGTGTAGAAAAAATAAGGTATCAAATGCCTACTAACAACTTGATGTAAAGAATCTTCCTCCCAAAAAAATTAAACATGTAGAACTGCTTCCCTCCATCCCACCCCACAAATAAGAAAAAAAAATCGTATTTAATAATTGTCAGATTATTGACATTTCATCATCCTCGCCCATTACTATAATAACAAACCTAAAGATTTGTTTTATGGCAGTCTCAGAGAATGCTTACTCAGACTGGCACGAAGTGCAGTAGTTTTGATAGGCTGCCCTTATAGGCCAAAGTGAATTTTCTCTCACTGATTAACATTGTAAATGGCAGGTACAAGATTGGAGAGTGGACATCTAAGCTTGATAGGAAACAGACATCTCTACTATCACACACCTGAAGGACTTTTATAGTTTTCCTATGGTTTATACTTACAGTGTATTGTTATAGCCTATTTTTAAGATTAATATCAAAATTATTCCTATAGAGAGTCAGAGCCCTTGTTTTTATGGCCACAATGTGATAATGATCCTGCAACTAGAGGCTGTAGTCGTAATTTATCTTGAAAACTAGTTCATTTGGTTCTCAAAGGATCTGTTTGTTTTTTCAGATACTAATATATCTTCTTCCAATGCTGTCTTGATTCAAAATCCATGTCTTGAATTCATATAATCAAGGTTGTATATCTTGTGAAAGGTGTATGCTAGTCCTAAGTAAATCTTCTGAATTTACTCTGTGTGGTGCCTCATTTGTATTGCGCTTCCCTAAGCATATTTATCCCCACCACTACAAAGTGTGGCATGGGCATACATTGTGTTCATCTTATGAAGAGGACACCTGTGCAATTATAATGACAATAACAACAGCAACAACAACAAGCACAATAATAATAATAATAATAGTAATAATAATAATAATAATAAT
>BLXT01007679.1:1050889-1065292 GCA_019648995.1 Plakobranchus ocellatus | reverse complement strand
CCCCCCCCCCCCAAAAAAAAAAAAAAAGCAAAATGAGTAAATAAACAAATGAGAAATACAAGTGGAACAGTTGTATACAATAGGAAGTAGCATTCATAGAATAGACAAAAACAACTTTTTGATAATGAGAAGCCCTGAAAAACCAATTTTCTCTCTATCATATAACAGGAAGTTTTGCGCACAGACCTGAAGAATCATCGTACACGTTTGATGAGCCAGCTCAAGCAGCATGGAGTCGGCATGCAGGATTTGGAACAAGAAATCTTCACAGCAGGCTGTCAGCTGAGGCTGGTCATGGAAGAAAACCAGAGGTTTGAGGAGGTGAGCAGAATGGAAAAAACGGTGGAAGACATGTAGGGAACAATGAGAAATACATTCAGGAAATGGTGAGGAAGACATTTAGGAAATGTTGAAGGAAAATAAATGAAAATATCTATGGTGCCATGAGGAAACGGATTATTTTTGTGATAAAGATTTGAATTTAATCTGTGTTTCGCACGATGTTTTTTGGACAGCCCAAATAAAAACTTCTTTTGTCAAAGGCAACCCTTCATTTTTCATTCAAGTTTGATTAGTACAAAGATTTTTTATACACCTGCCGAGAACACTGAGAGAGAAATCACAGTAACCTGAAGGTTATTCCAAAATGATCATAGCCATTTCTGATGCTTTTTAGGCATGTAAAAAGCTGCAACGAGAGCTGTCTGACCTGGAAGGACAGAGACAAGAAAATGAGAAGATCAAGCTTGCTTCACAAAATGACTTGGTGCGTCAGAAAAGTAAGTGATTTGTGGTCTACATATGAAAGTTTGCTTGGCAGATTTTAGACATAAAATATTGTTTTCTCTTTTTGACACAGAGCATGCTAGTGCTGATCATCTTTAAATTTTAAGATGAAAATAACATTTTAATGTGCATTGAAAAAGGAGATAAAAAACTTATGAAGTGAAATATTGTAGCTTTTACATACATTTTGAATATGTATCTAAAATAATTTGAATAAGTTATAAAAAAGAGGTCAATGAAATTGTGCTCAAAAAAGAAGAAAAGGATTTTTTGCCACTACACAGTTTAACACTATGGTATTGCGGTACCTATCTAAATTTAAATATGCTTGAGACCATTCTAAAAGAATTGAATGAATGTTGTGTATTCCATGTTTTTGAGAGAAAAGAATTTTAACCCTTGCTGTGATTCTCTATTACTATACACATAACATACCCTACCTTATATTAATAGAAAATATAATAGAAAAAAACTTATTGTCAGCAATTATGCATGTGCTCAATGGGCCTATGGATATGGCCATTTCCTACTGATTTGTCTGTAAAGCAAGCGCTAAAAAAAAGTGAAAAATAGTACATTGCCTTTGATAGGCATTTATAGAGCAAAAATGATTTTTATTACTGTTTGCAATATCTATTTACACAAGGCTTTAGAGAAAATGCATCAGGTCATGAGATCTTAAGTTTTTCTTATATGTGTGACTGATCTTTAGATCTAGGTCTAGTAGGCCAAGCATAATGGAAACAGAATTCAGAACTGTTTGTGTGGATGCATTAAAACTAAGTCCCCAAGATATAGGTTAAGTGTCCTTGTCTTTTGTATATACATCATTGAACTGCCATCTGCAGAAAGTAAAAAACACGACAAAAAAAGCCCAAACATTTACCCATGTTCACAAAATTTGAAAAAAAAAAGGTTAAAAACCTTCCATGTCCAGGAGAGTGCTTGATTGCTGTGAAAGTTTTGTAGGCTTAAGGATGATTATGTTGTGTTGTGAGTGTAAAGAGTGATGTGACAATCATTATCACAATGATAAATTTTGATGAAGGTAGTGATGATGATAATGAAGGTGAAGATCGTGGTAATAATGATGAAAGGATTTGATGATTATGATGATGATGATAGAGATGGTGATGACAATGATAATGAAGGTGGTGATTGCAATGATGAAGGTGGTGATGATGGCGATGGAAGTGATGATGAAAATGATAATGGATACGATAATGATGATGAAAGTAGTTATGATGAAGGCAATGATGACGATGGTGATGATAATGAGAATGATTATGGTGATGAAGATGATGATGACAATGATGATGAATGTTGTAATGATTGTGATGGTAAAAGTGTGATGATATGACGATGGATGTGGTGATGAGGATGATGGTTGTAGTAATGCTCTGACGAAAGTGATAAGGTAATTGATATTTAAATGATAGCTCTCTTTTTATCTTTCTTTCGAATGCACTTTGTGCAAGGGATAGAAATGTTCTGATCAGTTATGTTTTAACAAACAAAAATAGGCTATCAAAGTAGGCCTACAATGAATAAGAATAAGAAAAAGGTTGTATAAACATTGAAACTGAATGACCATTAATATCGTGAACATGCAAATTATCTATCGATAAAACCCAAATAAGGCATTGCAAATAAGCCTGCATGAGTCATTGAATTTGCTTGCGGGTTTAAAGAATAGGCTTAGCTTTTGATCTCATTATCCCACAGAAATAAAATCAGCAGCTAGATCTCTATTCTTGCACTGTTTCTGCTCTCAACGTACGGGGAGGGGTACAAATTTTCAAATTGATTCTTTGTAATGTCGTTTAAATTTTGAATTTCCAAAACGGGTGATTATTATGAAAAAAAAAAGGTTGATTGAAGCATTCTGAGAGCTTCAGTATCTAGAGCCAGCTCTTTTGAAGAATATTTGAAAATTAGAAGTCACTGAGCTTTTTCAGGATACAATGTACAGCCAGATTAAACAAAGCTAAAATATGTATTCCTTAGCACAGAATAAACATTGCCACTCTTGCATTTTTATCTGTATGGAACTCCAGCTCTAGCTTGAAGCAATGGTTTAAAATGTAAAATGCATGACTGGGGGCTTATACGGACTGGTGATTTAACATGTGCAGATTCTCATTTAGCTTCTTGCTGTAATATTCTGTAACTATTAGGTGACATAAGCTGAGAACTATATTTCTTGTTTCCCTTATAAAATGTGGATGATTAAAAAAAAAAACATTTGATAGGCGAGATAACAAAAACCATAAAAAACCCTTTTATCTTCAATTTAGACCACAATTTTAGATATAAGTAAAAACTAATCCTATTTTTGGTTTGACCCTGAAAGTGTCACTATACAACAAAACTATGTCATGAAGTCGATATATTCATTTCAAAATTAAATATCCATTTTTTTCAAGCCTAAAGAAGGGGACATTAGGAAAACACTTGTTGGGTTAAATTAAATTAAAGAATACAACTGGTTTTGAGCTATTTATATAAATATATGTTTATTAATTTGTTCAAATTTATACAAGAAAATTCTCCATTGAAAAATTGAAAATATTTTTAAGAATACATAATTAAATGCAGTTGCATTTAAATCCATATTTTACTTTCTTTTATCTGCTCAGGTGAATTATCTAGAAAATGGGATGCTGACAACATGATGCAAGAGGTAGGTAATTAGTATTGTAATATTGTTTTTCATTTTATGTTTTGCGTAACAGATAAAGTTATCCTCTTCTTTATTTCTATATAAATTCTTTGCTTAATTCTTATATCTTTTTATGACAGCCTGAAATGACATATCCTCTTTTCATTTTTAAAATGAGGATAAAGATGATGGGTTAGATGTCAGAAAATATGGTTAAAAAGAGATAGATAATCTTGAGGTCGTTTCCTTTTTTATATCTCAAGATCAAGAGTTTTGCCTCTGGAGCGCTACAAAGCAGTCCCAGCTGCCTCTTATCACTGTTTTATCAATCCCCTAAGTCAGGCTAACTTGCAGTGAACCTCATGCTGTCATCTTAAAATGTGCATGAGAAAATGAACAATTCTAACAACTATGAAGCCCTAACAGCACAAACTCACTGTGATGGAAATTTATAAAAGCCCAGCATTTCTGATTTTGTAAAAAAAAAAAAGTATATGCTTTATCTCATAACAAAATCAAGATATTACATGCATTTTTAAAATTTCTTTTCTTAAAAATTATCATCCGCTAACAAAAAGTGTATAGCAGCCTAAAAAATCTGTTTGAACTCGCTCATTTACTCATGAAGTAGCTTATGCTGCAGGGGAAATTCGAAATCTATCTTGTTTTACAATACTGGGGGTTTCCATAGGGTAAAATTAAATTGCACATAACAAAATCCTAAACCAAAGTTTTGAGATATCAGGGCCACATCAAGAACTTCAGAAGTGAGGGGTTCCATAGTATTCACAGTTACATAACTTTTGCAGGCGAGGGGTTCTAGACGAATTTTTGCAATTTGAGAGTTAATATGTGGCCTCTCCTGGCACTAGAATAGTCAATATTCACAGGTACATAACTTTTGCAGGGGAGGGGTTCTGGAGCCCTTGGAACCCCCCTCTGGATCGGCCCTGGTTATGATCTATCAAGAAAAGTGGGTTGAATGTTTTGTTTCACTTTAGGTTTGCTTCAGCGGACATGGTGCCAAGCTTTAGAAAGTGGTCAACTTAACATATTCTTGTAGTATTACCACAAAATCGAAAGCCATATATCGATTTGGCAAGGATGTGTCAAGTGAATGAACCCAGTTGCTGCAATTTAAAAAAAAACCATACTGAGCTTTCTTTAAGAACCTCCTACTTTAGACATTAGATATTTAGCATATTCTTCTTTTCTCAGTTTATTTCTTTTGCACAAGTGGTTTTTGTGCAGTTTCTGTTATAAACAATACACTGCAACTAAGTCACAAAAATGATGTTTAATAATTATAAAAAAATGCAACGCTTGTGTTAGGCTCTTCTACCTTCATTTCATGCTCAGTAATCACAGTCTACTGGCCTGGCCATGGTAACGGACCTAACTCAGCCTTTAAATAAGGTATCCCTGATGGTACGCTGTGATCTTATTCAAAAGAAAAAGTTAGAAACTTATATAAGAAATTGAGCTTAATATGCATGCAATTTTCGTATTTGAAAAGGCTTTCTTTGAATAAGCCATCTTATTCATGTTTATTTCCTGATAAGCCACTCATGTGCAACTATTTCAAAACTTATTTAGGTAAAAAAGATTTAATAAATGATGAGAGACCCATTAGCAAATTATAAATAAAAGCCAAATATAAGTGTCAAGTGATATATAATTTCCTTGCTAAAGAGATATTAAAGCTTTCCATCTCAAACAACTGGCGTAATTACACTCTGTGCAGTCATTATGAAACCAGAAGAATTTATTCTTTGCTCTATTTTCCAGTTTTTTGCATCCAGAGATCAAGCCACTGCTGAGGCATTTGGTAGGCTTTTAGATAAGACAGGGAAGAGAGAGAGCAAGATAGATGAGATTACAGATAA
This sequence comes from Plakobranchus ocellatus, assembly GCA_019648995.1. Lineage (NCBI taxonomy): Eukaryota > Metazoa > Mollusca > Gastropoda > Plakobranchidae > Plakobranchus > Plakobranchus ocellatus. The sequence goes on along the minus strand of BLXT01007679.1, from coordinate 1,059,958 downwards.
GCTTAGGGATGAGCTGGGCATGCTTTCAGACTTCCTGGACAACATTGCCTCTCGCAGACCTGAAGGTTTGATATTACATCTTAAAATTATTATCTTGCACAAGAATTTTTTCTGTGTTACCATACATATTGAATTGTGGCTACACATGCAATATTTTTCATACTATGTATGAAAATCCTTAACAACAAACCAGATATACATTTTGATTTTTTGAAATTCTGCCAAATTATATATCCATTTTAGAGGATTTTGCAGCTTGAATTTTGTTGATATTTTAATTAGAACTGAGGTTGGAAATTTTGAAGGAAAAAATGTGTTAAGGTAAAACCTTATACATTTTGACTGTACATGGGCCTAGCACAAGAATAGTGCCAGCAGGTTCCAACAAGGTTTCTCAGGTTGCCACACGTATGCTTTCTATTTCTATTATCAGGTATATAAAACATTTTGCAATTTCTTATCAATAGTCCACATTGCCAAGGCTCTTCTGTAGGTATTGAAGCAGGACAGATACCAATTTCACTACAAGGATTTGCTAACATAAGTAATGATTGAGAGGAAAAGAAGGTGCAAAAAAAAAAAAAAATGTCACAAAACATTGTTCATAGCCCTTGCTTTTTATACACCAGACTTGGAAAAAAAATGCCACTTTTCTTGCTGCATTTCTCATATAAAGCAAAACTCTTAAGCCTATAATCGAGTGTAGTAAGACCATTGCAAATGTTTTCTTTTATGGCTGTGAATGAAAATACCATACTTACTAAAGCTAAATTAATACCATAACCATACTTTTATGATGTACGTTTTCTCAAGCGTGTGGAAAATTTAGAGCAATGAATTCTTTAAAAAAAAAATTTACTTTTATCATGTTTCAGTTAGAACAATATGGTTTAATCAGCAATTTTGACTGGTCCATTAAAAAAAATATAAGATGCAATATGCAAATACTTGGATTGCCTGCAAAACAGAATGCATTTGAGTACAATTGTCGGCATTTAATCCTTTTTAAAAATTTAAGTCATCTAATTTTCATTGTATGTGATTTAAAATGTTTAAAAAAAAAAAAACAGTTTAAAAAACGCACACTTTTTTTAAAGTAAAGATTGCTACCAGCTGCAGAGATTTGAAGACATAGAATGATCACTGAAAGCCATCATATTTTTTTTTATTATCATTAAGATTTCAACCAAGTCTAACTCATTACATTTTTTTTAAACCAAACAGCTGTCATCATTTAATTTTCATTTCAGTCATGTTTAATCTATTTTTGGCCTGGCTTTTTCTTGTAACAATCCAATCTATTTATCTAAATTTATAATACATTTATTAAAATTGGCAAGAGGCATTTTGTGGGTATCCTGTGTACTATGTATTTATTGAAATAATATATATTGGAACTTTGATATAATTGCATTTAACTTACTTTGTGCTTCATCTGCAATATCATTATTTCCTGTTCAATACCCCTTTTGGGGGTGAATATTGATTTTACATTAAAAAAAGAATACTATCCTATCTTGAACCACAAGATTCTCTATTCTAAGTAAGATAGACGGTGTGGACTGATATGCTCTTTTAGCATTTGTTGTTTGTATGCCTTAAAATATTAAATCTTAACCATTTGAAAAAATTTTTATACTCTCAAAAATTTTTATGTTGAGGTGATTCATGAGCATATGGTCACGACTGCACGTTTGAATTGCACATTGCACTGTGTGATTATCTCATTTTAAGACATGCTTTTCTTAAATCACCCTAATCTACTACAGGAAAGAAAAAGCCGAAAAGGTAAACATTTTTCTTTAAAAAAATTTTTTAAAAGTAATATTATATTTCAACCCTTACTGCAATTTATTATTTTCTCTTCATACCTGGATCTGTGTTAATTTTAACTTTATAGAGCAAAAGTAGCTGCCTTGCTAAGCAATCTTTTCTCATTTGCTCCCAATCATAGCCATATACTGCCTGAGTGTCTCTTTCAAATTTGTTCTTTAAACAGTTTAATTATTTTTTTACTTTTATATATTTTCTTTTTTAGATGATGCTTTTTAAACCTTATATTGGGTAGGGTAAAGAAAACGTGCCAAACTTCAGGGGTGGATAATTTTGTGTTTACACTTTGTATATCCATGCGGTTCTCACCAAGCATAAGTTAGAATAAAAGTTCGTAAAAAAAATCGTTCTTTTTTGTTTGTTGGGTCAAGGAATGCTTAGGGATAGGGTGGACATCTCGTTACTGCAATATCATGTTACAAACATTATTACCATTCAAAATTGAATGAGGTCAATAGGCCCTCCGTTTTGGTCAAGGACAGCCCTGAGTCCCTTTTTCCACAAGATATGGATTTTCTGATTTCTTGAAAGATAATTTCATTCCAGCTCTCTTGAATTTTTCCATTTTTATTGTTCTACTGTGAATTTTTCTAATCTACCACAGTATACCTTTTTCAAAGAATGAACCCCAAATTGAGTAGTCCATTGGATTCAAATCAGGTAGTTGCGGGGGCCAATCTTTTCTTTCAATAAATTCTGGTGCATTTTTCTGAAAATATTTTGTGCGAAAAACTGGAATAGAATGTTGCCCTATCTTTTGAAAAATCCAGTTATCTTTCGGGTATAGACGTCTGCAGTCTGGCAAGAGTTTTAGTTTCAGCAGATTCCGGTAAACTTCCAAATTTACTTTTGTTTGGTTGATGTAAAGAAAGTGAATATCTGTTTTTTCATTCCAAGACATTCGGGCAAAAACCATAATTTGTGTGAAAATCTTGATATTTGATTTTATAGTCAATCTGGCGGACTTTCATTTTTATGAAAGCCACACACAACATCATTTTAACGATTGGGTTCAACTTCTGAAGTGAAATCTTTCTCATCAATGAAAACGATTGGATGCAGATAATTAGTTTTGTAACGCGTTAACGATCGAGGAGTTATCGTCCTCTGGTATTTCTTTTTTGTCGTACCTTGTGATCACATCTTGAAGTCTGAATCCTTTTGAAGGCTTTTAAAGTAAGTTTACTTCTTAATTCAGTTCACTGTCCTCTATTCACGTCTAGAGTTTTCACGATCTCTCTTTGTGAAAGGCCCGTAGCTGGTCTGTCTTCGGATGACTGAATACATTTTTCTATGTATTATGTGTTTTCGTCTGTGAATGCTTACGGGTCTATAACTTTCTTCTCTCCTTTTAAAAGTACCCATTTCATTAATTTTCTGGATGACTCTATTTTTAACTTTTTGTCCAGTTAAGAAAGACCTCTTTTTATGCACACATAGCGATATTCCGATAATAGGCCTATTGACGAAATGAAGGCAATTTTAGTCAACTGTTGACAATTTATAAAATTTACAAACATTTAGTGACACTTATGAATAATTTCGTCCAAAAACATAGATATCTTCTAACATTTTTTAGAAAAAAAAATGATCTTGGATAATGGCGGTTGAATTTTAGTTGATCAGGTCTGTTTCAGCAAATAATTTAGAAATAAAATGTAAGTGATCTCAAGAGACTGTGTTTTATTTTCATGCCATTGAATAATATTTAAGTTATATACAGATTTGTTAGTAGTCTAGCTTTTATAAATTTTCTTTTCTTGTCTGCACATTCAGAAGTCTTGTCCCGGTTTTTATTAGGGAATTCTTTCACAATTCCAGCCCCTCTCCATCCCATTTCAACAAAGCAGATTTCATTTGCTACTTCATCAATTTTGCTAAGAACCATTTTCCTCATCATTGTTGTTTTAACATAATGCGTCATAAAAGCAGAAGAACATAAGTGTTCAATGAATGGTGATTTTGTTTCAACATTAGGAAGTTCCCATGTGAAATGAAAACTATCTATTTTCATCGTTGTGCTGAGAACCAACTAGTTATTTGTTAACATTAAGTTTAACTTAAGATATCACAAGGTTCAAGTAGCTGATTTAAATTTACAGCAATTTTGGTTTAACACAAGCAATATCATAGCAATTCTGTGGAAGCATTTGTCATGAGGTGTAAATACTCTAAAATTAAATTTCAAATTGGTTTCATGTGCCAATCAGGAGTTACCATCCTCTACATACGAGCTCGTTTACACCGACTTTTGATGTTATGATACCACAGTTTCTAGGCATTTGTTTTGATATCTGTTGTTTCGTGGCTACTAAATGGATTTTAGTGGCATATTGTACACACACACTCGTTTACTGGGACATGGGAGAGTTGCATAGATCTTCAATGTTTCGTTGTTGAGTTGCGTGTTTTTTTCCCCCCCCAAAATTCTTTTCAGCAATGAGAAAGAACAAGCTTGAAGTCATTTTAAAAATATCTGCTTTAGTAAATCTGTGATGAATGCTTCAATTATACATCTGAGTTGACACATGAAAAATTATTTAATACCATAAAAAAAATAATAATTAAAGACATATAAATGACAACGACAGGTGCATATTTTGTAGAAGTATGCTTTTTTTCAACATTTTCAATTGAAGTTAAGTAGCAGAACATTCGTATAAATGATGTAAAATATATCATGCCTTCGTTTTTTGTCAATTATACGAAAAATAAATGAACTGCTTATCTGACATTATGTGTAACAATTACAAAGTGGTAGAAATTTTGTCATTTTGATAAAAAAATGCTCTTTCTGCAATGTGTGTTTCAACGAGAAAAAAAGAGGTATAATTTTTGCCTGTAATGATACAAAACATGCTGCCCGTATCGTGGCAGCATCGTTATCTTTAATGATACAAAACACGTTGCATTCTCCAATGCCTTTTTTAACAAGCTTGTCGTGGTAGAACGTTGTCTATGGTGATGCAAAATATCTTGTTTTCTCCAGTGCTTTGTGTAACAAAAGTATCGTGGTAGAAACTTTGTCTTTAATGATACAAGACATGTTGCCTTCCCCAATGCTTTTTTTAACAAGAATATCGTGGTAGAAATTTGTCTATAGTGATGCAAAATATCTTGCCTCCTCCAGTGCTTTGCGTAACAAAATTATCGTGGTTGAAACTTTGCTTTTAATGATACAAAACATCATGCTTTTCCAATGTGCAAAAAGAACATTTATTATTGTGGTAGAACCTTTGTCTTAAATGCTGCAAAACATCTTACCTTCTCAAATGCTCTGTTATGAGTATTCCACCCTCTCCACGGCTCTTATTAAAATTAATTTTTTTGCTGGACCAGTTATTGTGAGAAACAAAAATTGTGCTGTTAAAAGCTAACATTAACATTTGAATTTACAAAATACAGAGAATTTGTATTCTGCATTGATTTAATGGAAGATCACCAAGAATTGAAGAATATAAGTTCTGCAACTTAAATTTAATGGTCAAAGTCACAAAAAAAAAAAAAAAAATAAAATAAATAAAAAGATAAAAGAGAAACCTTTCATTTGGATAATTATTAACCCTAATCAGTACAAATTGGAACATACAGTTTGTACTAAAAAATATTTGCTACTCAAACGAACCCATTGTCATTTCAACATAAATTATATGTTTTACAGCTATTTTTTTATATATGTTTACTGTCTTTCGCAAACTATTGACCATCAAGTTAACTTGTACTTCTACTTTACCTACCTAGTTTCCAAATTATCTATTCTGTACCCGATAAAAAGTTTTGCTTTTATTCTCATTCGTATCTTTATTACTTCTTTATAACTATAAGAAACCTTCCTTTAGTTTAGGTACATCCGAATATTAAATTCTCATCAGATTGTTATTTATTTTGTAAGTAAAATTTTTTTCAGCAATTATAAAAAAAACAACAGCAAAACAAATGAAGAACGTTTGGGTAAAGGTTATGGAATTTTAACAAATTTTCTGCTCTTTTCATGTGTATCTGGTTCATCGTTATTAAGAGTTGCTAGAATGTAGTTCCCTCGTGGCATTTGTATACAAATTATTACATTGAACAAATTTTGCTTTTATTAAAAAAGTAAACTCATCTTTCTAGACTTAGAGTAATAAAGGCTGAAGTTACATTACAAAAATTACTCTAATTTGAAAAAGAAATTGTTACTCTCACTGCTCCGACAAGCTATCAATAATTCTAGTTTGTATCTTTAGCAGTCAAATCAATCTTTTGATCTTTACCTTCAGAGGCGATTTGGTGAAAGCACGCCTGATTCTCATGTTTAGAGAATTGCTGCAAGTTTTTTTATGGTCTTTTAAAAAATTTTTCATCTTATTTAAAAAACCTTTTTCAATTAAAAAAATGGCCCAATGTTTTCGAAATATTCTTTTAAATAAATGATGCAATCATCTTTTATCAAAAAGCATATTTTAAATTGCCTGCCCAGACCCATGCATGCTGATAATTTTGTGATCATGCGCTTTACGTTAAATAAACTAAAGTCTTACTTTTCAAAAAGATTTTTAAATGTAGGTTTCACCTTCTTCCATAGCACGATACAAAACTGAGCATTTTTATATAGCATTAAAAACAGCTTTTAAATTATATAAGTCTAGAACAAGATAGACATTGACATATGGACAAATTTCTTAAAGTATTTAAAATATGCAGAAAAGAATATGTAGATCATATGAAAAAGCCACAACTTTCTTAGAACAATTGTCTCTTTTATTAAAAGAAGTATGTTAGTATGGTAGGTTATGTCATTTTCCCATTTGTGTCATTTATTTGTACATTATTTTTACCATTATTAATTACTCTAGTCCGCTCACTTCTCAGTGATCTCAGTTTCATTTGTGAATAACAAGTTTTGTTACGACATCATTTACTTGATGCCTAAATGCAGAAGAAAGAAAAAAGAAATGATCAATATTATTTTCTTAATATTTTTCTCATGCCTTCTTTTATATGCTACAAAGAGGAGGAAACAAAAAGCAGGGAGGCAGAAGCCCGGGCAGGCAGTGGGACAGGCAGCCCATCAGGCATAGAGACGGTCGCAGACGCCAACCTAGCCTCTCCCCACCCACCCATCACCCCAAGCCTGCAGTCTCACCAGGGCGGCTCCCCAGATCTAAGACTCAGCCCTGACACAGTCAAGTTAGTATTTACATGAAATTTTTATATCACATTCCAGAATGTCTTTAAACTACTGGACACTTCAGATTTTGTCCTCAGTAACAGTCCCAATTTAAGTCATGTTTTAATCATGGCACTAAGGTAATGATTATAATAATGAAAGATAGGTAACCAGTGAAATGTATCATACATTTCTCTTACAGTCTTAGTTTCTGTTACTTCTTTTAAAACTTCTCAAATAATGAAATACTGGATGAATCTTGTAAGGCGTATTATGAGGATGTTAAAAGTATGAAACACTCATGTTTTGGTCCATAAAAAGTGTTTTTTTCGTTTTTCTAAACCTTCCAAAGATCACATTAGTTTTTGCCCATTCAGATTTCTTTTTTGCATAAAAAGTCCATGAATTGAACCAGAAATAATTTTTAAAAAGTTGCGAATCTATCAACTTCCTTTTAAACTTATTTGTTAACAATGGTACTGTGCTTAAATATAGCAGCATCACTTGGAAAACAATTGATCAGTAATTAAGAATAATGTAGTAAAAGCAAAATTATTTTTAAAAATGAATATTTTGCTTTCATTGAAGAGTAATACATTTGGGAGTTACCCAAAAAGACATTGAAAAGGTCGTCAAATCCAAGGCCCCATTCTAATAGCATTCAGCAAGAACAGAAGCTTTATGAAACAATTTATTTTTATGTATGCTCTAGTTGGTGAAAATTGGTAAAGCTTTGTAAACATAAGAGTAATGCAAGCACCAAATGCATAAAATCAATCAGTATGAAAACGCAAATAAAATGCCAGTTATCAGTTTATTCTACAACTCTTTCTTGACTTAAGTATTAATGTATTTACTTTGTCATTTTCATTCTTCTAGCCCTGAGTTAAAAAACAAAAGTTATTAATCAAGTGTTCTCAGCTTTCTTTCCTAACCATACTCATTCCACTAGGAGTCAGAGAAGCATCCGTTTTGGTGCTGTATCTGAAGTGGGCTCAGCCAGATCTGGAAAGTCACGTGATGGCTCTGTGCGGTCAGGAAGATCAGCCATCAATCGCTTTGCTCCACCTAATGCAGCAGTTAAATCTGGCACACATCTTACAGTGGATTCTGGTTTTAAGCACTAAAAAGTTCAAGTAGAGATACTTTAATTTTAAGTTTTGATTTATCATTTATAACCATCTTTTAAGTGCTGGTTTTCATTTATCTGTAAGCTATTAAAAAAAAAAGTCTAAAATATCTTGAGAAAACACCAATCCTGCTTTTTGTCCTTCAAACTCTAAATACTCTGATTGTATAGGCCAAGGAAAAAATCCTGCTTTTGAAAGAAAGAGCATTTTGAGCCACAACTTTCTTAGAACAATTGTCTCTTTTATTAAAAGAAGTATGTTAGTATGGTAGGTAATGCCATTTTCCCATTTATGCCATTTATCAAAAAACTTGTAAAACCATTAATTTTTTTCACTAAGGGAGTGTATGTGTCTCACTCATACGATCTTGATAAATATTTTAACCTCAAACGGATACATCATTAGTTATTTGAATATCAGAAATGTGATAATTATAAATGTTTTATGAGAAAAGAAAAGCCTTTTCTAAATTTTTAGAACTTTTTTTACAGCACAAATTGGACAGTTAAATAGTTCACGAATTGTAAAGTTATCATTAAGACATGGGATATGTTTAGAGATTATATTATGTATTGTACTGTTTCTTATATTCTAAGAATATCTTATATTAAGTATTGAGTGTATTTAAGAATTGCAACAAGAAATATTAAATAAGTAGCTAGGGGTTGCTTGTAAAAAAAATTCTTTCCTTTTTATGTACTATACACTTTTCTTATGGTTTTAATGTTTTTGACACAGTTTCTGTAAATGAATAACCAAGCAGGCACTATATATTTTAAAATGGTGGTGTGTATACGATTTAGAATACTATTGTTTGAAAACAGTTTTATTTTATTTTGTATGCATATTATCATGGTCATCTACCACCACTTTGTCTTATCCCTGCCTGTTTGCCTATGTCATCATCATCATCAAGTGCCTTGCTTGTAAGCGTTGGCGATCATGTCCCTCCACAAA
>BLXT01007679.1:1026219-1045635 GCA_019648995.1 Plakobranchus ocellatus | reverse complement strand
TTATTATTATTATTATTATTATTATTATTATTATTATTATTATTATTATTATTATTATCTAATCCTGTCCGGATTTAAATTCAATAGGAATGCACCAAACGCACCCGCAATTCAACCGGAGCTTCATTTTAAAGGCCACATCTAGATATAGACCGACTATCTGCAAAATATTTCATTCGAAAACACTTCACTTTCCCCACAGCTTGTGCCATAGCAAATGCACAAAAGTGCACCTTTGTTGAGTAAGATACTTTTTATGCTTGAATCTCGAATAGTCTCTGATACACAGTGATCACATCTTAGAGGTCATAGATCTAGAATACGATTAGTAATTATGCAGTCTTTTTACGCTTATTATCTGATTTTTATCTTTATTATATACTTTCAAAGCATCGTATATGGATTCGCACCTTTGCTTGATGAAAGTAAGGTTAAAAGTATACAGCTCTTTTTAGTCATTCTGTATTTCGATATTTTGGACATAATAGTGTGACATTACTTAATATTTTAAAATAGGCTGGTACACTGCATTATTTAAATAATGTATTTCGAATTGACAAAAATTTGGCTTTGCATGGGATATAAACTAAACTACTGTCAAAAGAACTGATTACTTTCAAGACACACATTTCGCGTATCGGCTATTTAACATGTTTGACATGCATTACCTGTAAAGGAAAAAATGTAGAGTTTAATTGAATGAGTATAAGTTTGAAACTATCCTCTTTTATAAATTGTAAAAAGACAAAACGAAAAACAAAAACAAAACTCGCATAATTTTTAAAATATTTTCAGCTCCTGCAGACACACAGCTCATGGAAATCATGCAACCAGAACTGACGTCCGTCAAACCGAACGACAGGAGTTCTTTTGTAGAACTTTGCATCACGAAACTAGACGAGTGTTCTGAGGAGCAGTTCTCTGGAAATCGCGCCATTTTTTCCTGGCAACCGGGTATCCTTCCTGAGAAAAAGGTGAAAAACCCGATACAAGTTACTAAAAATAATTTTTGGTCTCTGGTAAAGAATCAGATCACATTCAGCTATTTTTTTTTCAAGGCTAAAAAGCTTGTCTCGTTGGGCTTAGCAATCGGTAAAAGCATTTACTTGACAGAAAATTTGAGAATTGTATCTCCATTTCAGAACTTGGTGTATTACTTGAAAACGTAGAAAAAAAAAATAAGATAGCTTTTGCACGTTTTCACTGGCTTTTCTTTGTATACATAAAAACAGCTATATTGTAGCATGTAGGAAATCCCATGTTTTCAGAATGAATCACTTGCCAAGACATACATTGATTTGCCTATTAGGATTTAAAGACACCTGAATACTTTGTCATAATTTAGTAAGGTTGGTTTAAATAAATTGTCTTATTCCGAAGCTCTTAGAAAGACCCGAGGAAGTTTTTACAAGCCTTAACAAGAAAACGATTTTTAATTTAAAAAGAAACTCGCAATGCATAAAAAATGTTTCAAACCTTAATATACCATCCTTATGACAACTTCCAACTTATTAAAACACAATACCATCATGCAACAAATGAAAACATTTGCAAAAAGCAGACCAACTGCAAGTGCAAAAACATATTCAAATGAATCTATATTTATCGTTATATTTTTATTGCTTGATAATCTTAGTAATTACGATTACTCTGTAGGCCCGCTTTTGGCAAACCTACAGGTGCGTCTTTACTCGAAACTTACACATTTGTCCAGGTAAGAGAAACTTTGAGGTAAGAGATTATTTTATCAAACAGTGAAAAGCATCTTAAAAATATCCACACCATAAAAAAATGCAGAAATAAAGGTGTTTACTGAATGACATAATAATACATAGCTAGCTAGAGAGTGAGAGTAAGAGAGAGAGAGAGAGAGAGAGAGAGAGAGAGAGAGAGAGAGAGAGTGCTGGGGTTATTGAAGTATCAATATAGCAGCTGAAAAGCAAGAGTTAAAATTGTTTTTGGAGTTCGCACTTCTGTTTTTCTGCTTCGTAAATCTCGTACTATGGGCAAACGCAGTAAAGGTAGACAGAGAACAAATTTTTATTCGAAAGTCTTAAGTCAAGGCCACAGGTAATATATGTTTAGCAACAACAACTTTATGAGGTTAACTGAGAATCGATTTGAGTGGAGAAATATAATTGCTAAAGTCTGTTCCAGGCAAAGGCACCTAAAGAAGAAATCTCATACAAATATGATTGAAATTCATAATCAAACAAAAATCAACAAAATGTTCAAAAATTATCTACTTGCATTTTAAAGGAATAATATTGTTAGGGATGATCTAAATTACGGCGAGCAATCGTTGATACAAGATTTTCACGCGCTCCTTATAAATCATGGGTCAAACACTTTAAACCCATATTGCTTCGATCTATTTCTTAATTTGAGACACCAGAAGCTACAATATTGGGTCTGATAATTTCATGTTAATAAACCAATTTATTAAAGAACATACTTTAGAATTTTGAAATTGATCCGAACAATACAAATTTGTAATGAACTCCTGATAACTATTGGACTTTCCCTCAGTTGATGGTGGCTGGTCAAAATGGAGCGATTGGTCGCGGTGCAAGGCTGAATGCGACGAGAAAAGCTGGCAACTAAGAACAAGATCTTGTGACAACCCGAGACCAGCATTTAGAGGAGACCGTTGCCAGGGAGTCGGTGTAGAGAACAGGACCTGCGTTGGAGCCTGTACGAATTGTACGTTCGATGAGGTCAAAGCCTTTGAGAAAAATGAATGTGTGCTAAAACCGGAAATAAATTGTTGCAAAAAATTTATTTTATTGAAGAACCATTTCAAGTAAGCCAGTTAAAGAGAAAAATGAAAAAAAATAAAAGGACATTCGTAAAAAAAAACAAAACAAAAACGAAACGTCAAAAGGATTCATTATGATTCGAATTAAGAGAACTTTGCTACATCTATTGAGTCTCCAAACGCATAGGATCATGATTACCGTCCCAAGACATTATGTCATCTACATAGATCTAGAGTAATTGATATGAAAAAAATGTTTGTCTTAGGGTTTGCAAAAAGGAACTAAATAATACGATTTTTATGAGGAAACAGAAGAGACAAGAAAGAATAGAGGCGTAGGGATGTAAGAAGAGAATTTCGTTTATGCTTTATACACAGAAGTCCTGTTGCATTTAAAAACCATTATTATGTAAATACTATAAAGTTTGCACATCCCCGTTCTACCATCGAATCAACGCACGCTAATTTTTATCTATCTATCTATCAAAAATTGAGCTTGGGCAAAAAATCAACGTATAGGCTAATCTAAAAAAAAAACTTACACAATGGATACCATTGCGTATATGTGTGATAAAATTTAGTTTGTTTTAGGTCTAATGGTAACTTTCTTTTTTTTTTTTTTTAACAACGAGGCCATACTGAGATCAACATTAGCAGGAAAGGCATTTATCTTTATAACGAATCCAATGCGAAGAATTAAATTCAATAAAAATCAATTTTTCATTCTTATGAAATATCGCACTAAAAAAAAAAAAAATCCTAACATATTGATACATATTCAACCTAGCTCCATTCAGTTTTCAAAATTGCAAAGTTTACAAAACCCTTTTTAGAATACAAGCTAATGAGCCATTTAAATAGTATAAATGATACTAACTTGTAGTTGTACCTCATTTGAAGTGATGTCAAGAACGTGAAAAAAATGAATGTACTCACAAAGAAAAAATATCTTCAAATCTTCAAAAGACCAAGGATGGAAGTGTTGTATAAAAAAATCATGGAGAGCAATTGGAATTATTAAAAACTAATTTTTTTACAAATTTAATTCAATTTATTTCGCTATTTTCTTTAGATTTTATAGGGCTATTTTTTGTAAACTTTAATTTAAAAGAAATAAGAAAGAAAACTAAACGCTTTTTTTAAAAGCGTTTTTTTAAAAAAATTATTTTTCTGTTTGCGCCATTGGAGTTACTGTGAGAGACTAAATCTGAAAATAGAAGGAAAAGAAGGAACGAACTCAAACCAAAACCAACTGAGGAACAATAATAACATTTTGAATTTAAGAAATCACCAAGACCAACAGATTTATTAAAAAGAAAGATTAGATATATCTGCAAACTAATGAAGGATACGAATCGTTCTCAAACGTACTGCAAATGGTCTGAGATTATATCTTCTTCTTAACATCCAATCGAATAGTCCTCGGTAAAGGCAGGACTATTATTTTGGCTGAGGAAATCTGTCCTCTCTTCTCCAACTCTAGCTGAAATTCCTTGCTCAGTAGTCACTTTTCAATTTTTATTTATCTTAAGAATGTAATCAAACAGTTCATTCATAACAATAATAGCCTCAGTAGTTCTGGATATCTCACAAGGCCGAGCAATTATTTACTCAGATCTATTTGAACATATCTCGTTCTTTATTAATTAAAAGAATTATATGACAATGGCGACAGTCCTGGATGAGTCAAAACTTGTCTTAATTACTCAATGTTCAAATTATAATTACGTAGCGTAGTTATTCTTCATAGCCCTTAAATAGAGTTTCACAATTACAAATGGAGAGGGCGAACGTTATGCCACTGCATTAATCCATTATTCTAAGAGAAGTGTAAATAAATGTCAATATTAGATTTTAGAAAAAATGAAATAGGATCGGACAAATTTAACATTTCAGTATCCACGCACTGCAATCGGCTTTTGCAGATGCACCAAGCATGTGGACACAGGGGAACTAATGATACTGTTTCTTAAAATCTAGTCTTAGGTACTTTTACTGATTTAATATCAAGGATGAGTTGTGATAATCCACTACACTCCGCTTGTTTTCCCCAGGCCCAGAATAGATTCTTCTCAGGGTTCCAATTATTCAAACCCGTTTAAATTTAGAACTACAAACGGCTTCACAATAAAGTAAAATCTATTCATGTGTAATTTAATAACTATTCTAGGGTCAACAAATATTTTGTCTGTCTTTTCAGCTGTAGTGATCCGTTGCACCCTTGTTATAGCATGACCTAACATTTCCGAAATCACGGAAAGTAGACAGTTTTTATTCAGGCCTTTGTACTCTGTTAAATAATATTATTTTCAATGAATCACTATAGTGGCCGATGGATTGGCTGAGGCAAAAGACTATGTGAGGAAAATGAATGACGTGTATCCCAGACTGGCAGAGATGTGCGTGGCCAAACACTGTTCGTACAGACAGGTTCAGGAAGCCATCAAAGATAACAAGAAAGTGGTACGTAGTTGTCTCGCGTGATATTTCAGCTGTATTATAACGAACAGCACTTTTGTATTTTGCAGCTTCATAAATTGATGGAAATTTCCTTCGGGTAAGTCTTAACTCACCATAACAATCTGATCTGACAATGTACAAGTACACTAATTTTCCAATAACTATATTTTTTTCCATCACCAAAATTTCCAATTTACATAAAGAGCTGATAGTATTTTTCTCTGGAAAAAATTATATCGTCAAGAACAGAACAGCACAGCTAATCTTTTGTAGACTTGCTTTGAAAATTTCTCTTCTTTGTTCTCAATACACTGTATCATTTTTCTAAATCAAGAATTTGCTTTTAATACTTTAGTAATACTACATTGAATATGTATAACAAGCAACGATATTGAACTTTTTTTTGTACTGTTTATGCTTGTTAATCTTTCCTTTCCTTTTCTTCTCTTTGTCCTCCTCTTCCTCAACTTTCCCCCCTTCCTTTTGTTCCTTCTTCAATTTTTCCCTATCTCAATTGATGGGTTTGTTTCTTTATTGGCAATCATTGGTGACCACTCTTTCTCTGCTCAGAGGCCCATGAAAAGCTCAATATCCAGCTTAAGAGAGTTACTGTTCAGAAAAAAAGAAGCGATAAACATACCATGGTATTTACTGCAATATTATGGCAGCAGTACGTTTATACCTCTATACCTTTTGCTCAGTATAATATGTATATATGTGGCCTTATTTCTTCAATACTAATCACTATTGCTGCCCAAACCCAGTCTCGATATTGGTCAAATCTCCATTGTGTCAAGTACAACGGTGCCTGTCCAGTCAACGGCGGTTGGAGCTCCTGGGGTGGATGGTCAGGCTGTTCTGTGAAGGTTTGTGGGCTTCTGGTATAGAGACATCTTTAGCATCTTTGTCTTTATTTGCATTGTGATCATTGATTCCTGTCTGGATAAATTAAACATTTTTTTGGGCAGTTCTACCTGTGTGATTATTATGTCATATGCACAATAATAACGACACAATCGCTATAATAACTACTTACATCATCGTCATTATCACTTATACTACAGTTATCATCATCATCATCATCATCATCATCATCATCATTATCATTATCGTTACATCATCATTTCAACAGTTGCACGAAGAACACTGTTCGCTTCAGCATCAGGTTTACTAAAGCTTAATAAATAATTATTTTATGATAGATTATGTTAAAAGAATGGTAAACTTTTCTTAACTGTACCCTATACCCAAAGAACCTATACGGTGTGACGACCTTTTTACCATAGACATTTTCCAATCAATGTGTCTCAGCATCCTTCTCCTTTCAATTAATTGAATAATTATATTTTTCTCTAGTGTGGGTACGGCCAAAAGTTTCGTAAAAGAGAATGCAACGAGCCTACGCCAAAGAACGGAGGTATTTATTGCCAGGGCCGCTATTTCGAGTATGAGAATTGCCTGGCCAAGACAAATTGTGGTGAGAATAGAGTTTCACATTTAATGTCAAATGAAAAAATTAATGTAACTTGACGACATTTTCATAATAGCATGACCTTTCAAGAATAATGAATAGGTCGTATTATGTTAATAAAGAAATGATTGATTATCTAAGTATCCCGTTCCCAAATCCTTTCCAATTCTGAAACTTCTTTTACAACAAGAAAATCAAGAACAGACTGACAGTAGCCTAAACAATAATGTGACTTTTTTACTTTTCAGATAGACTCAACTAAACTACTTAAGTAGGGCTGAGTACCACTTCTTCTCTTTGTAAAAAAGAAAAGAAAGAAAAGATTTAAAAGATAATCGTACTTTTAAGGGTGTCTGTAACAAATTTGGTGTGTGCTGAGTCTAGATTTAGACTCGGAACAGTTTGATCTTTTGATATGACTTTGTTTACTTGTAATATTCTGTCAATTCTAGACCGGCCTCGGCTAGGCCTATTTATGTTCAACAGCGTTTTGTTATTTTTAACTATGTTTACCTATTTTGAGATCTAGGGACGTCTAGAGCATTTCTGATAATGCGGTAACATTGTTAACAAAAAACTCGTAGATCGTTACCAAGAGTCCAGACAAGCTTGGTTTGCCTCTAGAAACTTCCAGATATATTTACGTATAATGGAGGGGATAAATGAGAGTATTTAATTGTCAATATAAGACATATTTTTTAGTTTTTCTGGCATGGATTGTTTGAGTAGTATTGACTTAATTAGCCTGGGTATTACATAACTAGGATTTTTGTAGAAGCTATAAGTGATGGGTATAAAAAGATCATAGAGAGATTGTAGGAGACATCGCTGAGAGATAGATCGCCATTGCAAGTGAATTTGCAGGTCTATACAAATTAGAAAGGTTGCCACGCTGTTCTGAAATTGTTCATTTAAATTATCAACTCTTCGTTCAGTTTTCGACAATATTTGGAGTGATTTCTGTTCTTAAGTCTACTTTTAGAAGCACTTGTCACGGACGGTGTTCGGTTAGACCTATAACTAAATAGCATAAAGCGATTCGTAACGTGACAGTGTCATTAATGGTACATTCCATGTAAATAACTAAAAGAACATACCATGTTTATTGACTAATACTTTTTTTCAAGAACGATTAAACAGTATCGAAATAATTTTTGACGTATAGTTCCTTTATATTTATTATAGAAAGAAACCACATGCGTTAAGAACTCATACACAAAAACGGATCGATTATAAGAATGGAATAACATACGTTCGTTCAATGATACATGCGGAGTAAAGATTTAATCAGTGCCAATTCCACATATTCTTTAAAAATTTCAAAATCCAAACCACTCCCCCACTCCATCCACCCAAACCTTAAAAAATTCATAATCAGTAATATTTCTCTCAATTTTTGCCTCTTCCTATATCAACACAGATCCTGATGAAGTTTATACTGACTGGTCCAATTTTGGCCCATGCTCACAAACATGTGGTGCGTATGGTGTGGAAACAGCTCAACGTACCTGCCTCAATTTGGATAAGTGTCAAAAGGCAGGTTTCAAGGGTACGGATATGGTCATTACTGTGCCCTGTTATGGAGGAGAATGTCCAGGTAAATTAACTGCAATAGCGAGCCTTTCTCACACTCATTTACTTGGGTCTTGGATATCGTTAACGCTTACAAAATGATTCGATTCAGTTCCTAACCTATTTTGTAATTATGGTACATGACAAGAGTGTGATTAGGACTCTGATAGGTAGACACAGAGACATCAAGTCACATCAGATATGAGGTAGGCTAGTTGAAATGAGGTGAGAACAACCATTGACGCCGTTAAGACCGGAAGTAGCGGCAAGATGAAGACAAAGAAAACCCATACCTACAAATCAAATTACTTCCATATTTTATGTAGATGAACCGTGAAACGAATATGATGCAAAATCTCAACCTAAGAGAGTTCATAATCCGTTCTCCTTACATTCGTCTGTGTCGAGACTCAGATATGACCACAATTCATGCTTCGAATATATTGATTTTCAGGAACAAATAAAGTACATATACTTAGTGGTATTACACTGATTTGGAAAAGACTAACACATGTATAAANCCCCCCCCCCCCCCCCCCCCCAAAAAAAAAAAAAAAAAAAAAAGAAAAGAATTGCAGCGTTATAGTGTTATCGCGGTCCGTCCATGTGATGAGAAGACTGAAATTTTAAATGGCTGTTTGCAGGCTGCAGCCCGCTCACTGATAGGGGTTTTGTACAATTTTTGTGCAACCGGTGAGGAAGCAGTGTGAAGTTATAAGTTCGGACTGTCTCAGCCTTTAATAGGAACATCCTGCTCCGCCATGTTTTATAAGTCTTTGCTAAAATGTATGTACCAAACATTAGAGACGAAAAACGGGAGTAGAGAATATTTAAAAAAAAGATTTTGCAATTTTCCAAAATTGGGGAACTGCCAATCAGAGAGGCAATGTTTTTACATGAGGATAATAGCACCAAGATTACTCTAGGGAGTTCTTCCGACATTGCCATGAAGATCAGTTTGCCTCCTTCACGCTAAACGAAACTTCTATGACCAGTGGAATGGGCCGTGGGTTTATTGTAACAGCACTATAAACTACACCTGTAGGCCCAAGAATTTTTTAAAGTCATTTTTTGATTCATATTAATGTCTACATTTGACATTGTGACTTTGTGTGCTGCCTTATTAGAACAAAAAATGCATGGCAACACAACCTAGTTTCCGCGAACTATAGATGGTAGCCATGCCTCCTGGCATGATCAGCTGTATGCAGAGAGACCCTCTTCCTCCCCCGCCTCCTCACCCTTAAAAAAAACCATGGAGGCCTCTGTTGACACTTCGGTTTTTTTGCGGGTAAGGAGAGGTATATTTACATCAGCTCTAGAATATTTTTTTTTGGACGAATAAATTCTCCATATTATGACTTATTTTCAAGAGTTTTTGCTTAGCATCTAGAGAAAAATAACGAAAGGGAAGTTACGGGCGAATAGTGGAGGTGGCGAACAGGAGCATAAAAAACAAATCAAGCCTTAAAGGTCAAAGCTTTAAGTATGCTTAAACTATTTACATTATAAATGCAATTTTAGTGGAAGTTATCATCTCGAGGCTGCCCCAAAATTTTCAATATTCTGCTAAAAAATTTTCCGTCCCTTTTCACTTTTCCCTTTATGGCCTCCGGAACAAGATAGGGTTATCGCTAAAGCTTTCTCAAAGCGTACTATGTCACGAGTACTTTTAACAATGAATGATGCAAAAGTATCAACAACGATTCAATTGGTGCTAACAATTACAAATAGAGCTAAAGATTGGATACTCGTCCAAATGAAGAAAATGGGAAGGTAGATAAAATTGGTATTTCAAGAATGTCTTTCGTGAAAAATCTAGAATAAAATATGGAAAACTGAAATTTAGGCATCAGATCATGAAAACCTATTGCATTTTTCCGACACAAACATTTAGTTTTCGATTTTGGTAAAATCAGTGAAAAAAGTGTCTTAAAATTTTCCACTCAGAGAGTATGTACAAAGTAGTGAAATAAAGGCATATTTACACTGTAAAACACGAGACAGACTCTAGAGTCTGTGAGGTGTACGCCCCGCCCACGCCAATCATACTCTCTTCACGCCAAAACCACTCTACTCAGGGAAATCGCTCGCACTTGAAAATTTCAATCAATCGACATTTAAACGCCAATTAATCGCTACAAATCCGATGTTTCAAAGCCCTAGCTGGTTGAAATAAAGGCCAATTAACTCTTTTAAAGTTTCCAAGCTAAGCGGAAAAAGACATAGGCCTACCTCCCACCAAACCCCTGAGATATTGTTTTGCTTTGAGTTAGTTTGATGTCAGTCTGTCTGTTTGTGACCTCGATATTGCCTATACTGAACGTAAGGATTAAAGACCAGTTTTTTCCAAATTGTATTAAGAAAAAAAATGTTAGCTATTTCTTCCCAACCGATATTTTATGTTTCAAGCTCTGACGTTTTAATTTTATTCTTTTTGTTGAATTCATGAACATCATTGGTCAAATTATATTTAGGCCTATTAGTTATCATTACCATAAAAAAGAATGAGATGGGTTTTCTACATGGCCGGTTAATTTTGATGTTCAGTATATAAAATTATAAATGGGTTTTGGTAAATTTTTCAGGATTGCTTAATGATCACACAAGAAGCAATTGAAATTGCAGAGAAAACCGGTGCATCGAATAGAGGTTTGCTTTTTACATCTTTGAAGTAATTCAATTCTCATTGCGACAGTTAAAGTTATTCCAAAAGTTAATAAAAAAATTACTCAATGTCAAAGAAGTAAGAAGCAGGTATAAAGATAAATCTGCCGGCTGCAATCAAATTATTTTGTTTGAGGAACACTTTTCTTCTGAATTTGCATATTCAGTCTCAGGCTGTTTTTTTGTTAGAAGTATACTGCTGTTGTGATTATGCCCATACAGTATCAGCCTGTGCTTTGGTGGGGAAATGCTGTACTGTCAACTGCATATAAACACACTTACGTACACACACTTTGACTTATTCCATACAATATCCTAGTTACAAGTAGACTTATTAAATTTAGTTCCATCGGTGTACAAAGTCATCTGTTCTTTCATCTGTAAACACTTTATTTCATGTGAAAACATTTCCATTCAGCTTGTTACACTGCAGTCACATTTTGACCTATGAATTCACCTAACACTTCGTAGTTAGTATTGCTCTTTTAGAAACCGATCATTCCTCTCATGCGTCACGTAACTCCGTTCATCGAACGGTTACCCAGCTAGATATAGTAATAAATAACTACAGAAAACGAATCTCACATACCCAACATTAAGCTCATTGCAAAAGCATGAGCTGTTCAGCAGTTTCATTTTGAGCATGGGAGCTGTGCAGGCAGAATTCCAGGAATTATATTTCGGATAAATTCCAGGAACATTATGAAGTCGAGCCCACAAAAGGCTTTCAGATTTGGAATGAAGTTAACTCACGTTGATTTCCATGCTTGGCTGTACAGTGGAGGATCGCGATCCACGAATGAAATTTTGCAGCTGCTCGCCTGAATTTTAAATTTTTCTTTCTTCCTGGGTTATTATATCTCAAAGATTGGTAGATTTTCTGCTGAAAGAAATCTTCAAATTCATCAAAAGTGAAAGCCATATCCCCCGACACGAACAATAACTGTAGGGGATTTTTGTTGTTGTTTTTTGCAGAGTCGTTTTTGCGTAGACAGAGTCAGTCCGGCGACCGCCAGACAGACTCTGAAGTACTTTTGGCGGCCGCCAGACAGACTCCAGAGTGCTTTTGGCGGCCGCCATAGATACTCTAGAGTGTTTCTGGCGGCCGCCATTTTGACTGTAGAGTCTATCTGGAGCAGAGTTATTTTAGCGTGCTACACCGGTCTGTGATAAAAATAGCAAAGGAATTCCACGCCTGCTCTTGGAAATTTCCCCGCCGTCGTTTCTATAATGCTACTAATATCTATTATGTTGCAGAGCCAGGAGGTTGGAGCAGCTGGAGTTCCTGGACTAAGTGTTCGGCTGCATGCGGCGCAGGGCGTAGAACGCGCATGCGTAAATGTGATGAACCTTATCCATACAACGGAGAGGACTGCGCGGGACCTGGCCTTCAGGAAGAGACGTGCAGTGGCGGACTATGTGGAGATACACCAGGTCTAGTTACGGGAGCAATTCAGTTCGATATTCGCTTGATAATAGACTTGCCACATTGCACACCAATAAAAATTGATTCAATAATCACTACGGGGATAAAAAATACACTTTCCGTTACCTCTGGTTCGACCAGGGATCAATTAAAATTGCCAATATGTCTGGCGTTGGCAAGAACAGGTTTCCATAACAGAGTATGGGCTAATAAGGCTGTTATGAAGAGCCGCATCCCCCGTTGCTTCACATCGCGCGTTCGGGTGTGAGCGCTGCGATAAATGCCCATGCCGTATCTAAACAGAACCCGTAGGTTTTTAAAAGAAACGTCTTTAAGGCTTTTCAACGACCACGAAAATACCACCCATATTACTATTTTTCAATACACACAATATTCTTTCGTCAACTTTATTTTCCCGAGCGTTTGGAAAGACTTTCAGATGAAAGCACGTCGTTATGTGCTACAAGCAGAGGCAAAGTCAACCTGTTGTCCAGGGTTGGCAGATCAGTTTTTCTCTTCGGTGCCAGATTCTAATTTTCAAAGTACCAAAAAAGTACCAGATATTCAAATCAACTTATAGGTCTACCACAAATCTTTGTAGACTTCGAGTAATACCTTCTACGAGCTCGTAACACGTTCCACTAATTCTCATAATTAGATCTAATAGCCAACAGCATAACGATAAAAAGTGATATTTTCACTTACTTTCAATTTATAATTGCCAGGTTAGATCTTTTAAACAGCGCCCGTAGGTTTTTGAAAGAAATGTCTTTAAGGCTTTTCAACGACCAGGAAAATAACGCCCATATTACTGTCTTTCAATACACACACTATTCTTTCGCCAACCTTATTTTCCCGAACGCTCGGAAAGACTTTTAGATGAAAGCACGTCGTTTTGTGCTACAAACAGAGGCAAAGTCAACCTGTTGTCCAGGGTTGGCAGATCAGTTTTTCTCTTCGGTGCCAGATTCTCATTTTCAAAGTACCAAAAAAGTGCCAGATATTCAGATCAACTTATAGGTCTACCACAAATCTTTGTAGACTTCAAATTAATACCTTATAAGAGCTCGTAACAGGTTCCACTAATTCTCATAATTAGATTCAATAGCCAACAGTATAAAGGTAAAAAAAGTTTTATTATATTTTCACTTACTTGCAGTTTGTGATTGGTGGTTAGATCTGTTTCTATGTATTCCTTTTCTAAATCGTCTTGGTAGTAACATGCATGGATAAAAATCACATCAAATCAAACTCATCCAACCTAAACAACACTTTGGTTTAACTGTAACTAATTTTCTTTGAGAAAACAAAGAATGATCAACTGACCAGAGCTCTTCTTGGCGCTAGGCTGTGTAATACAACTACCAGAAAAGTATCAGATATAGCCAGCCCGTCTTTAAGTACCTGAAAATTTTCCCAAAGTGACAGAAAAGTGCCGGATGCCAGATTAAAAATTTTGGGGCCATGCGGTTCTCCATAAGGCCAGATTTGAGGATTCTGGAACCGAAAGCACCAGGTCTGGCAACCCTGCTATTGTCTAAGTCCCTATGATTCCTCGTATGGCCAATGCGCAAACGGCTCAGCAGGGTTTCCTCCCTTCTAAAGTTCGTGTGACCTGCATGGCCTTCGTCGGTCACTCCTGTGAAGTGTGAGATGAATGAAAAGTACAGACACTGATTACCTATCCATTCTAGTTATCGGGATTGTCTTGACCTGTCATCACAATGCACTCGAGGTGAAACCAAACACTTTCGGGAATATGAGGATTGGACCTATTTTCTCGAGTGTTCGGGAGATAATCACTTCGATATGTTTTTTCCAGATTTATTTTTCATTTGAATCATTCACATTAAATGGTTTAGGTTTACCCCAGGGTAACTTATCTAGATATCACCGGTGCAATGTGTACAATAGTGCACGTGTATAGACGTTTTAAAGCAAATATAAGAATGTAATAATTCAACTGTTGTAAGTAAAGCTTTATCTGTCTGATATGAATGACTTTTATATCCAATTGGCCAACTTGTAATGATGTATTTTGTACAACAAAACTTGTTTGGGATTTCGTTCTGTTGCTATACACACATGTCTCTTGGAATACACGAAAAAGTATGCAATCCCATACTGGTCAAATTCGTGCAATAGCCATTCTGTGTTTCTATTCCACAACCTGGTCGGCAAGATGATGGCGAAAAGATACCGACGGATTGAACGTCCTGAACTTCAAAAACTACAGCCCTCTACATCCGAGGAACCTATGGATTGGTCTCTCATGCGCTTTGTGCCAAGAAACAAGTGAAGAAGCGACCGTATGTCCAGCTAGAAAAAATGGAACTGGCTATAAATATGTTGCTGAAAACAGCAGAATGTCAAGACCTTGGACTCAATCTGTACCCGTAAGCTTTAATAGACTAGACGAAGAGAGGGTTTTAAGGAGACATAAGCTGGTTCAACTCATGCCATACAAAAATCAGCAATACAATTTTGCAGCGAAAGAAAAAAGACGGGGGCTTCCGGTTCTAGTTCTGTCAAAACCAGGAGAGCGCCGGTTTGTCCTATCGTGATGATGATATACATGTAACTGCCAGTCAGAGACAAGCTATGTGCTTTTTGTGACGAATATCCAGGCCCAGCTGGTCTTCACAATGCATGGACTCTCCCTTTAGACAACAAGGTCCGCCGTCATGCACAGGAATTGAATGGCAGCTCATTGCTAAGAAAATTGGCAGACAGAGATATGGTGGCTCATGAAGCGAAATACCATTTGAAATGCGTGAAAGCCTTTTATAGATGAAAACCGAAACGTGCATATGAAGAAAGAGAAGAGGATGATGCTTCGACTTTGCATGCCATAGCTTTCACGTATATCGAAAGCTTGAGGCATGATCTAGAAATAGCTTTAGTCCTCAGCATGCCCAATCTTTGCCGTCTGAACGGAAATCACTTGAAGAACCCAGGCCTCCGAGTTTATAGCAGGGTGCATTCTGGGCATCTGAAGGAAAAACGCTCCTGGCAGTTTGCCGCGCTGCTTGATAGCAAAGAAGAATGTCAAGACATTCCTCATCTTCTATAGAAGTATACAACTGTCCTCCCAGCAGTCGTACCCCCGAAAGAGCATCTGATGGTCTCTGAGTTCTATAATCTATGTAAGTCGTAAATTGTACCAAAAATTCCACAAAACCAAGAGGAAAATAGATGGTTGGAAACTATCCTGTTACATATAGAGAACGCAGCTCATCAAGACCAGAAAATACTATATTGGGTTTTTTACCATGCCTTACAGTGACCAGCAATGGAGCCCCAATATCCATCATCAGACTGATGCCGCATTCTATATGAAAATGGTCACTCGACTGTATTGATTACGCATACCATGGATTTGATGAAAGCAGCCACAGAAGTTTTTTTATAATGCTGGACAAACCTCTGCTCTCACGATGGACAAGAAACAAAACTTCATTACATGATTGAAAAAGGGGGAGGGGGGTATTCACGTCGAACAAGTAGCATTAAGGACATTTGGAAATTGGCTGAGTGATTATGTGCCAGTGCCATTGCAGCTGCTAATGTTGCTTCCTCCGGAGTAACAGAGTCTCTCCTCAAGGCATCTCTTGTCACCAGGACAAGGCATGCAGCCCAGTATATTGTACTGCACCAGCTTTTTCGGAATTCGCGCACTGGGCGTTGGTACTGGATTTTGAACTGACTGTTCTCCAATTAATTAGATCGATACGCATAGGCGACTTCACGCTGTACTTTGACTGCTTGTTACAGCTTCTGCCTTGGTTCTTTGCATTGAACCATGTGAACGCAAACTGGCTGTCTGTCCATGTCAGAAATCTATCAATGCTGGAATCGTCACATTTCCACATTTTACAGCGATTTTGGGCTGGTGGTTTTGTTGCAAGGAAAATAAATCGCATGTTCTGCCATTGCTCTTAACTAAGGCTATGAGCAATGCAGTGCTCTTGTGAAAGGAGAAGGAGGAGATGTGGGGCTAACAAACAATCCTAGTGCTCTTCGGTGCTGTATGCTTGCTAGTCCGGAGATGTCAAGAATGTTGAAGGAGTTTGAAAAGCAAACTTTCAAAAGAGGGCCAAATGACAAGGAACCACTGCGAGCAGTTGCCTAGTTTCCAAACTACTTTTCCCTCCCAAGTAAATGAGTTGATTGTTGCTCTCGTAAAAATCGGGAATCCCTTCATCAAGGACTGGCACTACCTTTTTGCTGTTGATTCCAAGGACATTGTGAGTGAATAGATGGTGAAAACAATCAGGCAGATCACAAGTTTTGATCAGCAACAACACAGCAGTTTCATTGAGGAGCGTTTCGTGATACGAGAGAAACCACTGACAGATCTACTTTCGCGGAGCAGACTTGCTCTGTTTTCCAACAAACAGCCATGGTCCGTCCAGAAATCGAGCCTTGATATCTTGAAGAGCGATCTGGCACTCATCACAGGAAATTGACTACATAGACTACAGTCAAGAAAGAGCAACCTGGAAGAGTTCTTTAAGCATGAGATCAACCTTGGCTTTCGTCTAAAGCAAACCTTCGGGATGGCAGATCCGCAAACTAAGCCGACCTTATCTTGACCCTAACTTTGGAAACATGTCGCCGCGCATTGCTTGATTCTGATCATTCGCCGATGATAAAGAATGTTGCAGATTCACATGATCAGCTCGAAGTTCCTGGTCAAGGCACAAGAGCTTCCGAGCCCATCCAAGTGGGGGTGGCAGAGAGAGGACAAGAAAGCCTGACACATCCCTGAACAACTCATCCTCCAGCTCAACAGTCATGCCAAAAACTAATTGACTATAACTTCCAGCCAGGGTGCAGGGGGAATCGATGTTCATGCAAGAAAACAATCTCCTATGAGCAGCATTGTGCTCCTGCAGTAGAAACTGTGCAAATGGAAGCTGATTGGGTAGCAATACAACTTACTTCTTGACTTTTTTTTCTCGTCACTGAGAAACTAAATTGTGTAACTACAACTTATTTGGAAAACTAATACATTGTTGTAATGATTAAAAGACAAGAACTGACAGAAGTAGGCCCATTTCGGATTTTCAAACGGGCTACGTAGTTTTTGCAAATGGACTCTGTTGCGCCACATTTGTAATTACGTGACAATTAGGAGCCTTGGATGTTATAAGATTATATGCACCATTTTCTGTAATAACAGTTTTAGGTCATTATGAATTGCCAGGAAAAATGAACCCTTCAATTTCTGAAAGACCAATCATGACAGTTGGAGACAGCCGGCGACACAAAACCCAAAAGAGGTTTTTTGCCTTTTTACTAATTAGGGAAATAGCACACTGGCTATAAATTATTACTTTCAAGTTTTAAAGTTCTCTCTTCTAAGTACAGCATTTGCAGCGCAAGCTGCCGTAGAGCTTGCTCTAGCTATGATGTGAATAACAATTATGCGCTACGCTCACTGGTGTTTTTGATGATGATTTTATTAATACTACCCACAATCCAGGTTTTGCTCTTTTTTTCAAAAGGCAAACTCTAAGCACATGCTCATATTCATATCTCAATAGTTCAGATGAATTATTTTACCGGAAATCAATTTGTCGTAAAAGCTACATTTAAAACTGCCCAAGACAGGTTTCTAGGTCAACTTAATCTATTCAGTTCATAACTACGCCCACCAGAGGCAGCGTTCAAAGTTTTCCACACTAATTTTGTTAAGATAGTGTAATGTACTCATATTCCAATGGCATGTCTCTACTACAAAGTGAACATTCCATCTCTTTTGGTGAACTTACTCCCCTCATCACAGTCTGAGCAGAGCATACTTCACGTAGTGCACAATTTATTTATCTCTGCCGCAAATTCTCTTTCTCTGCTTCCTTCTCTCTCTCTCTCTCTCTCTCTCTCTCTCTCTCTCTCTGTCTCTGTCTCTCTCTGTCTCTCTTTCTGTGTGTCTCTTTCTACGGGTCTATTAATGGAGCGGAGGACAGGCAGAGGCAACATGCAATCTACAACCTTTCTTTAGGAATGACCTCGGCCGTATTCGGGTGAAAGATCTTCGGTCACTAAAGTGTAACTGTAAAAAGGCTCTTATATGCAAAGGTGTGGGACCTTTTTTGCATTGAGTATTCTTTATGTTCACTTATATTTCTGTTCCTTATTAATTTGAAAGAAAAGTTATGACCGTTCTTCATTGCATAAAAAATATTTTTTATTGTGTTGATAGTTTCACTTTTGTCTGTCTTTCAAAATATAAAAGCAAAATGATTTGAAATTTGACATAATTAGGACAGTATAAAAAGTAATTGCGTAGCATAACAATATTCATTAGGAACACACAAACTCCTCCCCTCCCCCCAAAAAACAAAAGCAAAAACAAATAAAAAAAAAAAAAATAAAAATAACAAAGCAACAACAAGAACAAAAAACCAAAACCCCAAAGAAAACCCTCACAAAACTACATCATCAACAACAACAGCAGCAAGAACAACAGCAACAACAACAACAACAACAACAACAACAACAACAACAACAACAACAACAACAACAACAACAACAACAAAACCTCCAAAGAAACAATACGAGACACTACACTCTTTTCTTCACTTTCACCTTAAAAATCAGTGTCTTTGATCAATTAATAATATAGTCCTCTTTGCTTTGATGTTATTTTAGACTATCGATACTACATTATCCTAATACAATTTTAATATGTTGCATTGTTCTTCCAGAGGCTTCATCGGGTAAGTGCTATTTCATCATAAGAACATAACATCTGTAACACAATGAAAATTGAAAAAATTCCTTTATCGTTACTTCAAATAAATAGTTACAGACCCAGTTTTAATGGATTAACGTGAAAAAAGAGAGTTGGCTTTGTCCAATTGTGTATTTAACCCAGTTTCGCTTTTATTTTGAATAAGAATTATTCTAGATTACTTTGCTTATTAGATAAAAATAAGTCCAGAATGAATGGCAAATTGAAAACTCTTTTTTAAACTTCTAGTAGAAACCTATAGTGAACAGTTTTGGACAAATAAATCTGTCATTATATTATTTAAAAAGAATTCCATTATATTC
>BLXT01007679.1:949952-960898 GCA_019648995.1 Plakobranchus ocellatus | reverse complement strand
CCCCCCCCCCCTCAAAAAAAACAAACAAAAAAAACAAGTGCTGGCGTGGTTTTTTCGACCTTGAAAGAGTTCATGATAAAAATGGAAATATGAAATTCGCAAAAAGACTATTCGACCTCGATTTTAGGGGCAGATTTCAAAATTTCTAAGAGGTCGTTATTTTAAAGTTAAGACGAAGAACACGATTTCTTCTTCTCACCACGAGGAAAACGATTTTCCCCAAGGCAGTATTTTGTCGGCTATGATTTTTAACCTAAAAATAATCAATTTTAATGATTCTGTTTCTAAAAATGTGAATGCCTCTTCATTTGTAGATGCGTCTGCCATTTACGCTGAGGTTAAACACCTGCAGCATCTTTAGCGCACCATTCAATTACATACAATGTTTAAAATGGGTCACAAACAACGGTATCAGATTTTCGGTTTCAAAGACCATTTATGTCCATTTCCATTGACAAAGAATTTACACTGAGCCTACTTTTCATCTGGTCGGCCAGCCGATCCAGGTGAAGGGTGAGGTAAAATTTTTAGGAGTCATTTTTACCAAAAGCTAAATTTTTATAGTGATATATTGAATTTAAAAAAGCGATGTGGTAAAGCTTTAAATTTATCACGCGCTGTGGGCCATACGGACTGGGGTGCGATAGAGCCACCCTTCTAAAGCTTTATCGCACCTAGTTCAGTCCAAGTTGAACTACGGCAGTGTCGTTTGTGGATCTGCAAAAAAATAGAAAACAAAACAAAACAAAACAAAACAAAAAAAACGTTCTGAGTGCCCTGGACCCTATACATCAAAGCCTTCGTATTGCCTCGGCGCTTTTAGAATGTCGCTTATTAAAAGTTTGTACGCCGAGGCTAGGGAACTCTATCTCGAACATCAGCTTACCAAGCTAGCTTTTAATTTGAAATCTTTACCGCACAATCCGCGCCACCATATAACGTTTAATGCTCCATTGACTCAACTTCTAAATCAGAACCAAACCTCATTACCAATGCTGTTGTACGTATTAAAATTTCTAAAATCAATTTAATTCTCTTATGTCTGGATTGCTGCTCACATAGGCATCCGAGGAAGAAGAATGTGGACAAACTTGCAAAGGTGCTCACAACAGAGCATCATCTAAAAAAAAAAAGACTCGTCGTTTCGGGCGATTTTTTCATAAAAATATCAATTTTTCGGTTTTGGTCGAAAGTATTCATCAAACATCTTCTGAAATGAGCCCCTGTACACAAAAAACGTCGATAAAGCGTAAGTAGTCTTAAAAAAAACACATTTCTGAGGCATGGTCGGTTCCTTTTTTCACTAAAATGGGAAAAAAAATGTGAAAAACGCCAACTTTGAGCTTTTAGATCCCTACCGTTGTCGCTACAAACTATATCATATTTGGTATAGTTGAAATCGTCCATTCAAGAATTGAATGAATCAAGCCTTGTTTCTTCCTTGTTTATCGTAAATTTTGTAGAAGTAGATCTAGATGTAGATCTATGTCTAGAAATCTACTTGCTGTTTGGACTAGATAGATCTAGATCTAAATCGAGAGCTCTAGATTCGTGAGGTTCTGGCTCCTTGTAAGAACTAGATCAGTGTCAGCACTAGGGAGGAGCACCAAATAATAGCTGCCCCAAGGGAGAGGATTCCTTGTGCTGGTACCAGAGAGTCCTGCTGGCAGGACCAGTTGACCCAGCCCTGCACGATCGCCAGCAGTCGTCATTTTTTAATCCTGATGTCGCTCCTCACGTCAAGAAGGTGTACGAGCGTCCAACAGACCCTGCCGTTCTTGGTCGCCGCCTCTTGGGCAAAACGCAAAACTCAAATGAATCTTTGCATAGTGTGATATAGGCCAAATGCCCAAAGCACAACTTCTCTGGACTCCACAGTCTTTTTTGGAGTAACGGTGGCAGTGGGTGAAAAAAGTACGGGCTCTTCAGGCAGCCACCTTTTCTCCCAAGCAGCTGGCTGTGCACTCACCTCTGCCATCATCTGCCTAGGCCAGAAGAGGGACAAGACTAGAATAATGAAGACTGAGGCAGCTCATGAGGCACCAGCAAAAATGAGACGTGCGCTGAGGAAACAGGCTCAGCAGCGAGCTCAGCAGGATGCCATTAGAGCAGAAGGTGGCCCCTCCTATGTGCCCGGAGGTTTTTGACCCTGACCCCCTTTCTATATGTAAGCTTATTTAAAAATTTTAAAAATGTTTTAATTCATGCCTTATTGTGGTTATTTTATATATTTCTCGTCTTTTTTTCAGTTTGTGTTGTGTATTTCAAGTTTCATCTATATGGCAAAACATTTTTTGCGATTTTCTCATTTCGTCATTTTTGGCCTCCCACCCTATCTTGGGACAAGCCTTGTGCAAAAAGCATTCATGTTACAGAGCTGAAAATTAGCGTGGAGCACCTCAAGATAACAAACTGTATTCTCTAGAGAGGATTTTGTATTTACTGTGTTCTAAAAAATAATATGGTGCTTATAAGTGTGATTTTTGTTTTTCTACCCAATTGCATAAATGAAACAACAGAAAAAAAAATTGTCCCTTGTATATCAGATAAGAAAAAATGCTCTCTACAGATCAAAGATAATACTGTCAACTTTCTGCATTCCAAAATTGAGGCTCCTTGATTGGTAATTTTTAAAGTTAGGCTCGTCCCAGTAAATACTTAAAATAGTGACAAAAATCAAGATGGCCACCGCTCAGGCCAAACTATTTTTTTTCTATTTGCCATCAGCAGACCTAATTCAATGCAACAAATCATTACAAATTCACATTTGTTAAGAAATACAAAAATTTTGCCTGAGCATGCCTACCTCCCCTTTGGTGGGCTAGGTATACCAATAACCAATCAATCAATCAGCGGAAGTCAATTTCACCACTTTCGTCTTATTCACAATGATTTTAGCATTTGTACATAACATAAATTAAATTCTTTTCCTGGGCTGCCCACAGTGATCTGTGCGGCAGTGAGCACTCCCCAATATTTTTAACATTGTCCTCGAGTTTTAGCAGCTATGTAAATACTAGTTTTAATTTTTAAAAAGCCGATTGGAACCGTTTCGGAGACCTATGCAAACTGTCTTTGGACGACTCTGTGGCCGACATCGAGCAGTTTACTCTAAAGCTGCTCGATGCGGCCAGGTCGTCCATACCCTTTCATGAAAGGACGAAAAATAAAACCCATGTGGCCTGGTTTACCCAGGAATGTAGGCAGGCTCTTCAGGAAAGGAAAAAGGCTCAAAGGAAGTATTTTAAAGCGCCTTCTTTTGAAAATTTCATAAATTTTAAAAAACAAAAAGCCAAAACTAAATTTGTAATCAAAAATTCCAAGAAACAGTCTTGGAAGACATATGTATCCTCTTTAAATTTAAGTACTTCTTCTAAAACTGTTTAGAAGAAAATAAGAAAAATTAAAGGCACAAATTTTGCCCCTTCTTGTCATCTTAAAAAATCATGCTGATTACCTGGCTGAAACTTTAAAAAAAAACTCCAGCTAAAAAAAAAAATATTCTAAAAATTTCCAGCAAACGAAGCAGAGAGCCGAAAAACAAAATTTAAATTTTATATCAGAAAATAACGAACCGTACAATAATCCTTTTCTCATGACGGAGTTAAAAAATTCAATTTATAAATTCAATGAGTCTGCCGCAGGTCCTGATGGTATGTACTATCAGTTCCTGAGGCACCTTCCTAAATCCTGCTTGCATACTCTTCTTTAACTTTTTAATAACATCTGGATCATCGGGGACATCACCCCATCTTGGGGGGAGGCATCGGTGGTCCCGATTCCAAAACCCGGAAATGACCTTTGTGATGCTTCCAACTATAGGCCAATTGCGCTCACGAGCTGCTTGTGTAAGACTTTCGAGCGGATGGTGAATGGCCGACTGGTCCATGTGCTTGAGTCCAGAAACCTGCTGTCAAAGGTACAGTGCGGTTTCAGGAAGGACCATAGCACATTGGACCACTTGATCAGATTGGAAACCTTTATCAAAAAGGTTTTTTTTCCATCTAGAAAAAGCCTATGATACTACGTGGATGTATGGAATTTTAAAAAGATCTTTTCGACCTCGATTTTAGGGGCAGGTTGCCCATTTTCATTTCAAATTTTCTAAAAGACCGCCATTTTAAAGTTAAAGCTGAGAACACGTTTTCTTCTTCTTACCACCAGGAAAACGGTGTTCCACAAGGCAGTATTCTATCCCCTATGCTTTTTAACTTGAAAATAAATAATATAATTAACTCTGTTTCTAAACATGTAAATGCATCTTTATTCGTAGACGATTTTGCCATTTACGCCGAGGGTAAACACCTGCAGCATCTTGAGCGCACCATTCAGTTATGTATTAATAATGTGCAAAAATGGGTCTCCGAGAGCGGTTTCAAATTTTCGGTTTCAAAGACCACCTGTGTCCATTTCCGCAGACAAACAATTTACACTGAGCCCGCCCTTCATCTGGACGGCCAGCCGGTCCCGGTCAAGGGTGAGGCTAAATTTTTAGGAGTCATCTTCGCCTTAAAATTGAATTTTGATAGCCATGTTACGTATTTAAAGAAAAAATGCTTAAAAGCATTGAATTTATTGCGCGTCCTGGGCCATACGGACTGGGGTGCGGATAGAGACACCCTTCTTAAGCTTTACCGCACCCTAGTCCGGTCCAAGTTGGACTACGGCAGTGTTGTGTATGGCTCCGCAAAAAAAAAAACACGTTCTGAGGGCCCTGGACCCTATACATTATCAGGGCCATCGTATTGCCCTCGGGGCCTTCAGAAAGTCACCTATTAAAAGCTTGTACGCCAAGGCTGGGGAGCCCTCTCTCGAGCATCGGCGTACCAAGCTAGCTTTTAATTATATACTAAAATTCAAATCATTACCTCGTAATCCATGCCACGATGTTGTATTTGAAGCTCCGTTGTCTGACTTTTCTGCTGATTCAAAGTCAGAACCCAATCTTGTCGCCATTACTTTTGAGCATATTAAGAATGTTAAAATCAACCTAAATACTATCGATCACTTACATGCCCAGTGCCCTCCACCCTGGGAGGAGCACAGGATTAACGTCGATATCTCTTTAACTGAACAAAAGAAAGAAAATACCAGCGAGATAGTCTCTAAAGAAACATTTTTTAGAATTAAAGAAAAATTTTCAAACCATTATGCTGTTTTTACTGACGGCTCTAAACTGGAGGAAAAGGTTGCGGCCGCAGCCTATTTTCCGGAACGCCCGGACTGCTCGAAGGCAACTCGCCTGAGAGACGGGGCATCTGTCTTTAGTGCTGAGCTCGAGGGAATAGCCCTCGGGGTCACAGAAATTAAAAAACTCACTAAATACCTCAAAAACTTTGTTATCTACAGTGACAGCCTGTCAACCGTACAGGCTATCCAAAGCAAAAATTTCAAAGTTTTAGATATCAGGCGCCTATACAATTTAATCCGAAAATTTCCACTCTATGTTCACATCCCTGATCTCTTGTGTCTGGATTCCTGCTCACGCAGACATCCAGGGCAATGAGAATGTGGACAAAATCGCAAAGGCAGCTCTAAATAAAGCATCATACTCGGGAAAACGCATTTGCTGGTCCGACTTGAAACCTGAAGCTTATATCTACACTGTTTGGCAGGAAAATTGGAATATTGAGGGGCAAACAAGCCCCATGAAGTACTCCCCAAATTGGGAGAAGACCTCCACAAAAGAGGCGAAGAGTAGGCAGAAAACGGGAGACGGTAATGTGCCTAGACTTTCAAATCACCAGGAGGAAATACTTCAGTGTAACTGACCTGTACAGACTTATCTGAGAGGTCAATCCCTCTCGCATAGTGGGTTACTTAAAGGAACTTGGTGTCTATGGAAATATCTGAGGCTTTGTACAGATTCCTTTTAAAATTTTTCTCCATATACTCTGTTGAATTTTTAATGGATTTTTATCTTTGTTTTAATTTGCTTGAGCATCTGATGGAGGCCTATGAGAAAGAGTGAATGAACAGAAACCGTGAGATCACCGCTTAATGGTGGACTGGGTATACAAATAATCAATCAATCAATCTCCCAACAAGTATCCTATTCTGTAGCTGTCAGATTTGGTTTTGTCTTACAGGTATAAGAAAGGGGAACAGTTAAGGAAAAAGAAAGGAAAGAGGGTTGGGGGGGGGGGGGGGGGGGNNNGGAAGGTGTTTAAGGAAAATTTGAAATTTAGTAAATCAATAGATCTGTAGTGACGACGGAACATATCCGCTCTAGACATCAATGTGTTTCTCTTGTCCCAAAAACCAGCAGGCTTGAATAGTTCAACCCACATCAAGCCATCATTATACGTGGGTTTAAACAAATAGCATAAAGGTCCATTATAATTTTTTTCTATGCTTCATGATCGCTGAGCTTAAACGACCCTGGGTCAATAGGAAAGAAAAATAAAAGAGAGTTGTGTGTGTAAACAAGCATATGTCTGTGGGTGTCTGGAAAAAAGAAAAGGAAAGGGGAGGTAGGGTTTAGGGAAAGTATTGGGGGATTTATCAATAATTGCTATTGGCAGCAGCTTTGTTAAAAATGCCAAGAGTAAATAGAAGTGTACGCTATTTAGATCCATTTTTATTATTACAAATCATATCTTAATTAGATCTTTTGGTTAAAGAGAATCAAAGGACACCAAAAATCTCATATTTGAAAGAAAGGAAGTTGTTATTAACAGCAGGATGATGGAAAGGGAATTATACTTTTTAGCAAAGTCTTTTTGATGCCGTCATAATTGTGAAAAGTTATTTCTTGGTACCATTAAAAAACCCACCAAACGCTAGGAATTGAAAAGCCCGCAAAAAATGACATAAGATTCACTAGTACATATGAGAAAAAATAACATTGCTAAAATGCCTGGAGTTAAAACATTACATTTTTCACATACTAATAATGCAAGCTTTGAAACGCTATGCGCAATAGATTTCAAAGATTAAAAACTTTAACTGTGAATTTAGGCTTTTTTTTTTTACCTCTGAGAGCAAAAATTGAACCACAGGTTGACACAAAATGTCTAAACTATTTACTTTTGGACATTTTTTTTTGTTCGGTAAAGTTACTCAATAAATATCACGTGAGTTGGTTGCAACATATTATATGCAAAATGAAAGCGTCTCTCCTTTTTTGAAAAAATATATGACAGCAATTGAAAATCATTTGTACTAAATGAACTCACCCAAATTTTTGCCTTTTAAGGACAAAAATACAAACGCCATTTTAGATATTGACCAAAAAAAAACCAAAAAAAAAAAAAAAATAGGGTTTCTAATCTAAATACTCTTGAAGTACATATTCTGACAGGCTTAACAAAGGCTAGTATCGATGTGAGTTGGCTTGAGAGTTTCCTTTAGAGGATACGCATTGTAGAAACCCCACAGCTTCATCCCCATAAAGAAATCCGTTCGACATCTTTCTCGATCAAATGGTGGAAAATACTGGAGATTATTCAGCATTTAGAAACCACTAGTACAAGTAATCCTCTTGCTATTTGTTATTGAAAGATTATCTTGTTTTAAAATTTCAATCAGATGCCATTGTAGAATTAAGTGTTTTTTTCTCCATCCTTTTCACCTGTGAGTATGTCGCAATGTAACGGACATACTTTTTTTTTTAGTTTGTAAGAGGATTAATTCGTTGATTAATGAAGTCTCCGATTTTTGTACTTGTTCTCTCAAATCAAAGTAAAGTTTTAACACTCGCAAAATGTTTGTCTCTTAATGATCTGAACATATTATGTCATTAATTTTGCTTCCATACTTCTGAAACTGTAAACCTTAAAATGAAAAAAAGGGCACATGCCCCTTTCTTTTTCAAATATTATTTTATTCCAAATATTAATGATAATTCAGGTTTTATTTCATTTACAGTTTTAAGAACCACTGGGCATAATTCCGAGATAAAGTCCATTTCTATCATTAACCAGCATAGTTTTTCAGTTAAAATTCAGAAACTGACTCATTTTGTCAAAATATGATTGAACGAGTTTAGTTGAAAGATTATATATACGGGGATCTGAAGGGGACTGAAGGATTTGAGTCGCTGGAATATCTCTCTAGAGGGAAGAACAACACCAACAGGATTTAACAAAATAATTGTAACTCAATGTGCTTCAGCTTTTTTTATTTTTTTCTTCGTAAAAGGCCATTATGTTTTAATCTGAGATGGAGATAAGTTTCCTAAAAGCGCCATTCTTTTTATCACTTCGTGTGTTAATAATAATAATAATAATAATAATAATAATAATAATAATAATAATAATAATAATAATAATAATAATAATAATAATAATAACGACGACACGACGATGATGATGATAATGATGATTATCCTTATTTTTATTATTGGTTTCAGTAGTAATCTCTCAACATTGGTCACAAAGCAAGCTAATTATATTCCATTTTTTTTTCTTCATTCCTCATCTCTATAGCAACCGCCTATGGTTAAAAAGAATATCTTCGGCAACTTTCTAGTATTCACAGCAGGACAAGATAGTGGCGAACAATAGCAATAAAAACCTTTTAAAAAACCTTCACTTTTGATATTGATACTTCCTTTTTTCAAGATTCGATTCATATTACTGTACTATTCCTAGATATTACGATTCTTCTTTTAACCTGTTATGCATTATTTCTCCAGTGTGATTGTTTATCCATGGTATTCAAGTTTTGAACCTGTATTGTCTGATCGGGCTCATTCTTACTAAAACTGTCTTTAACAAATGAAATTGATCTTTTCCATAAATATATATAGGCCATCCGTTGAGATTGTGTATTCATGGCATTGAAAGTTCTAAACTTGTATTTATCTGAGTGAGATGCTTCTTTTTAAAAATTTTAAGGAATATTTTTTACGAAAACGTATTCTTGCTTTCGTATTTTGTTGTTTTCGTCTGTAACATGTTTTAATTCGGTACCAGATTAGTTATCGATTTTGTTTCTGCAGCCGTTGTATCACAAACTCATGTCCTTGTGATATGCAGCTTTAGCTACTGCGGGAAAAAAAAACCCCAAAAAAGCAAACATCGTTCAACAATTAATCTGATATTTATCTTTAAGCTATTTGAAAGCAACAACCGCACATACCGAATGCAAAATAGACATGTTCGTTCAGTCTCCGCCCGCCTCACAATGTATTTCACAAGGGAGTATTTTTTGTCGACGACGTGCCTAGGATGTAATGCATGTGTACAGTATACGTCCTAGACCTATGCCGAAACCGAAATCGAGAATATTAATTAGGGCAAAATAGTAACTGGTCAAGGAACCGACACATTTGTTAATCTCTATTAATATACGCATAAATTGTCTTGACTTCTGCAATTTCTGGGCTATTTCATCCCAGCTTTCAAAAATCTCTTTTTAATATTTTCTTTTTTTTTTTTTTTTTTATTTCTGCAGGAGCCCTTTTGAGGCTGGTTCGAACCCTGCCACTGGCTTCCTGGCCTGACGGAGGGCCTGAAAGCCTGAGATTACCTTGATGTACACAGGCCTTATACACAAAAACAAACAAAACCTACTTACGAAACACCTCTCTCTACTTCAACACATAATGCAAAGTGGCCCATGGCCTTGCAATGTGTATCAGCAGAGTTGTGTCTAATACTACTTATTCTCTCTCTCTCTCCCTCTAACTGCTCTTTGTTTTCGTAATATTCAAATTACCAAACATATATAAAATATAACCATAATAATTATTTTAACAAGTTTATTTCACTTACAAACTTTTTAGTTGTAAATCTTAACACCTAAAGGACCGGCTTTGCCACCTAAAGTTACCCCTTCCAGACCAGGGCTGCCATCCCCTTGTTCAACCCCCAGGACCGGAGTCGCTGTCCCCATTTCTAGAAATCTATATGCATGCCTTTAACACCAATAGGGATAAGCCTTAGGATGGAAGTCCTTTGCTTGTTTACCCATAAAAAGGTTACTAGGTATTCAACATAAGTGTTTTCAATGTTTTTATGTAAAACAGTACCGTCTAGATTGGAATAAAGTAGTGGACTAGCTGTTGCGAGATTACTCGTCAATGGTCCTTTATGGTGGGTACTTTTTCGCGAGTCTACTCGTCGCCGGTCCTTTATGATTGGTTTTTTTCCGTGAGTATTCTCATCAACGGTTCTTCTATCCTCATCTATTTACATATCTTTCAACTTGAATGATGTTAATATTCATATATTGTTCATACAACTTCTGCTACTACTCCTGCTTTTTGGTATGGTATCTTATTTTTTTCATAGATCATCGTGTTATTATTATTATTATTATTATTATTATTATTATTATTATTATTATGATTATTGTTATTGTTGTTGTTATTATTATTATTATTATTATTATTATTATTATTATTATTATTATTATTATTATTATTATTAATATTTAGATGAAGATTTTTTGTAGGCATTTATGTCTTTAAAGCTATACCTGAATTCTGGAGGGTTATCGACGCAACAACCTCATTTACCTGAATCATGCATTATCTCGAGGTTGTATACCCGCGTACATAGCTATACCTGAATTCTGGAGGGTTATCGACGCAACAACCTCATTTACCTGAATCATGCATTATCTCGAGGTTGTATACCCGCGTACATACACGCCCCAAGGCAAACCTGAGAAGTTTGTGACGTGCTTTAAAAAAGCCCTTTTTGAGCAATCCTTAAAACTTATTAAAAGTAAAATTGAATGTCTCCATTCAAAGTTCATAAGAGTTGTGTCAATCTAACACTAAACACAGCTATGGATTTTTATTTTTACCAATCGGCTGTATTTATTCTGTATTTAAAACACCTGATCATTTTTTTTATCAGCCTAATGGCAAGGCTTCTGGTCTTGCAAATTAAGGAGCCCACAGCAAGGGCTGTCCTATTGATCAACACACACATCGGGTTTATTAAGGTGGTGTCTTTAACCGCCCTCTTTCATTTCGAATTTTATTTATTTGA
>BLXT01007679.1:926013-940142 GCA_019648995.1 Plakobranchus ocellatus | reverse complement strand
AAGAAGAAGAAGAAAAAGAAGAAGAAGAAGAAGAAGAAGAAGAAGAAGAAGGAGAAGGAGAAGGAGGAGGAGGAGGAGGAGGAGGAGGAGACGGAGGAGGAGACGAAGAAGGAGAAGAAGGATAAGAAGGAGATGAAGGAGATGAAGGAGAAGAAGGAGAAGAAGGAAGACGACGACGACGAGCAGGATGAGCAGGAGGACGAGCAGGAGGAAATAGGGAAGAGGAGGAGAGAAGGAGGAGAAAAAGGATGAGGAAGAGGGGGAGGAGGAGGGAGAGGAGAGGAGGAAGAGAGGGAGGAGGAGGACGACGAGGACGAGCAAGAGGACAAGCAGGAGGAAATGGGGAAGAGGAGGAGAGAAGGAGGAGGAAAAGGATGAGGAAGAGGGGGAGGAGGAGGGAGAGGAGAGGAGGAAGAAGAGAAGGAGGAGGGGGAGGAAGAGGAGGAGGAGGAGGAGGAGGAGGACGACGACGACGACGAGCAGGAGGACGAGCAGGAGGAAATGAGGAGGAGGAGGAGGAGGAGGAGGAGGAGGCATGACGGAGGTGGGAGGAGGAAAAAAGGAGAGGGAGGCAAAGTAGACAGCTAACAGTGGAAGAGAACAGGAGGCACTATGAGTTAGGAGGTTAGGCAGGTCAACAGAACTCAAGAAAGAGAATTGCTAAAGAAGGAAGAGAAGGAAGAAGAAAGGGAAAGTCAGAGGAGGTGAAAAAAGAGGAAGAGAAAAAAAAAGAGGAGGAGGAAAGAGGAGGTGTAGGAGGAAAAGGAGAGGAGTGGGAAGAGGAGGAGCAGGAAGAGTTTTTTTTTTTTTCATATACTCCAAGAGAAATCGGGAATAGACCGGCAATGTGCGTCGCATGCCTCACAGCAATTCTGTCTTTTCATTAGTCTATTATGCCAAAAGTATTATTATGCATGATCAATAACTCTTATACCAGGATGCCCGATAAGAATTAGGGCGTCACAACACATTCCTGTCCAACACTGTGGAGTGTTGCAAGACAACAATAGCAACAAACACGATAATATTGACAGCAAGAGTCGAGGCAGCTAATATCGTTGCCGTTGATTTATAATGCTGTCTTTTAATTGAGCTGAATTTAAAACTTGTTTTATCTTTTCACAACATTTTATGACCGAATCCCATATTTGTTTAGTTCATTTTACAGACTCACTCCTTACAAATAATTTAAAGCGAAGCTAGGAGCGGTAGCTCATCTGTTAGGGCAGTCGGCTACCAAGTCAGAAGTCCGGGTTTCGAATCCTAGTCCCAGCCAAGTCAGTTTTTCAATGGAATGCTCCTCTGTGTCCATCCAGCACTAAATGGGTACCTAGTTCTCTTAAGACCCGGCGAAAGTAAAAGCGGCGAGGAAAGCAATGGCAAACTACCTCATGAAGCCGTATGCCAAGAACAATCAGGACCTTTTCCTGGTTCCCCGATGCTTCGAATAAGGGTGGGACCCACTTTACTTTACTTTTTAACCATATTAGATTCATATAGGTTTTATGCCATATTCTGCATATAAAATAGGAAATTCGAATTCTAAAGTAAGCTTCACACTCACCTTCTCGTAAAGAAACGACACAAAGATTTTTTTTTCTTTTTGCCATAAATCCTCATTATTTTGTTATTAAGCCCAAATAGCTAGCTCTTACTTTAATTGAATACTTTAATAAAAGAGCCAAAAGGTTAAGGTAAAATAAAAACAACCAGCAAAGAGTGGGTTTGAAAAAAGCATCAATTTTATTACCCTTTCTTTCTGCTGCGATAGCGAGTACTGTAACGCAATTGTTCTTTGTTTGATCAGATATAACTGAATTAAATACAACAGAAACAACAACAATTGTAACCTGGCTTTCATGTCTTTGCACAAAGCAACTCTATCATAATGAAGACGACAAATGAAACCATAATTATCTATTTGAAAGAAAAAAAGTTATGTTCAAAAGCATTTGCTTATAAATAAGACATGAGATAAATGCTCACAATCATTATGATAATTACAGAGGGATTAAAAATGAAGATCTCTTGAGAGGCCTTTTATTTCAGCTTCAAATGTGTTCGTCATGCCATACGAAGAATACAAATTTCTTTTTAGTCAGTTCTGAAGATGCATTTCTGTAATGAGCTTTTGGATTTTTTTTAAAGACATCATGCATACAACATTGAAGTTTGACGTAAAGAAGGAAGAAAAAAAAAGATTAACAATAATACAACCGAGACGAAACCAATCTGAAAATCTTGATAAAAAAGTAAGACTCGAATCAAAGGCTGAAAACAAGCTTGGTTTAAATTAACAACAAACAAAAAAAAAAAACCCCAATAAAACACACGCACACACACATACACACATACACACACACAGACACACGTAATACATTTGAACAGACAAAAGTATCAAACTGGAAAGTAGAGAATACCTTATGAGCGCAGGGACAATCTTATCCGATAAGAAAAGATTCAAAAGGTATGTTCAGAACTATAATTGAAACCATTCTTTATTGCCTTGTTGCCGTGGAAATCATTCTAGTCATGTTTTAGTTTTAGGCATTGAATAGCGAAGACGTTAATACATTTCTCTAAATACTAGCTCAGCGTTCCATCTTTTCGAAAATACCTTTGTAAAAAAAATCGGAGCCTGCTGTGATTCACCTTGAGATAACCAAAGCTAGGTTTAGAAACACTTATTAGGGCGCAAATGTCTGTTTTTGTTTTTAATTAGATGCTTTTCAACAGTATTTTCAAAAAGGAAACCAGTCTGTCTGCCTAAAAAGTAACCGTAGATTTAATCTAAAAACTTTGAACTCTGATCATATATTATAATAAAACTTTGGAGAGGATCTTAATGGTTGAGCTTATGCAATTTAAGATATGAAATAGTATCGTTTTTAATTTTCTATCTAGTCTGCTGGTTTTTTTTTTCAGACGGATCCAAGAATAATACCTAAATAGCCTTGACCAGACAAAAATTTTGGGAAAAAAATAAGAAATAAGCTGGTGCAACAACTCTTGTCCAACGCTCTGGCTATTTTAAAACTCTCGCCAAGGGGAAAAAGCGAAGGATGAAGTGAAGGATTTCGAAGTTAGGTCCATACGGTTTCAGTGTGATTAACGATAACCTTTGCGCTCTGTGCCATCGATTGCCCTCTTTTTTATGGCAACATGATGACTTATATGTATTGTTTGTTATATAAAATAAGCGCAAACGCAGCATAGAGATCTTGGTTTTAATTATTTCACCTGTTTAGACGATTTTTCCTTTAGCTATTTCTTTTTACCACCATAAATAATGTAAACTTACTGACACAGTAGCTATGTACTTGTCCTTAAATCTGCAAGGACCTTTCTGTCTTCGATTTAAACTCACCAAAGACGTTCGATGTTTAGGTTGGTTTCGTTTTCTTTTTGTGTA
Organism: Plakobranchus ocellatus; assembly: GCA_019648995.1. Taxonomy (NCBI): domain Eukaryota; kingdom Metazoa; phylum Mollusca; class Gastropoda; family Plakobranchidae; genus Plakobranchus; species Plakobranchus ocellatus. Next base: position 936,730 of record BLXT01007679.1, on the reverse strand, counting down.
TGGCCAGGCATAACAAGGCAATTATATCAGGCTCCCCGTCAAGCCAGTGGCTGGGCGCGAATCAGCGACGGAAGGGTCCTCGCAGATTTATGGGCGAGTTCGCTATTTACTATGTCACCAAAGTCCTTGATGACGCTCGAGCTAACAAAGTTCAAATGGCTCGAGACTACTCCGTTGTGGATGAATAAAATGCCATCAAATAATCTCCGGTGTGTAAGGGATCTTTGCAACTCTGTGAGCATTGAAAAATATCTCTAGAGGAACGCACACAGAAAATAAATCTTTCAGAACGGTTTGGGTGGCACAATGTTTAGCGAAACCAAAAGGAACTTTCCTGATGCGAGTGCAAGTTGATCTCTCGACCTACAACCTAGCCTGGTGTGTGCCTGAAAATCTGATGTCACCTTGAAGGGGATAGCCTATAATATATATAAAATAAGAAAATGAGCTGTTTCATAATGAACGCCTTTATTTAAGATTTTCTTTTTAGATCTCCAAGTTATCACAAAGAAACGCTACTAAAAAAACAAAACGGAGCAAAACAAAAGGAAGTTTTATCTCAAAATAAGGAGGTAATTGTGATTCTAAATAACAACAAAAAACACATTTAAGATAACTTCTGACTAAAGCAGAATTGAAATAAGGTTAAAATGCCTTCATCCCTTTTTAAAATTAAAAACTCCAAGCCATTAGATTATAAATGCATACAAGCCTGTTAGCATTTAAAACATTTCCTAAAAAAAAAAAAAAAAAAAAAGCACGTCCCTTCTAATTAGGATGAAGTGCTTGCGCTCTAACAGCGATGCGTGCATATTAAAAGCTTATTTATTCTGAAATTCTCATGATGTCATTTAAAAAAAGCCCTCTTTATTCACATCACGAAAATATAGCATTCTTTGAACTTAACAATCATGAGACAAATATGGTAAGAGCAACTGATTATTCAATAATTGCATTATATATAAAAATAATAATACACGATGAAAATAACTACTAACATAATAAAATAAATATCTTTCCCGCCTCTTATTTTTGAGACGTCTGCCGCGGCGGTTGATATTTAAACACGACTACTACTACTACCACTCCTCCTCCTCCTCCTCCTCCTCCTTCTCCTCTTCCTCCTCCTCCATCGGCTCCACTTCCTCCTGCCCTATTTCTTCTCGCTCTTTCTCCTGAAATCTTTTACCTTTGCACTCTTTTTGGAAATTCGTATTCGCCATAAAATTTAAGTTGAGGCTCTGCTGTATTTCAATTCTTGGTTGGAAATCAAAACAAACTAACCATTGAAAAAAATTGATTTGATAGTTGTTAGAGAAATTGTGACGCTAATAATATCCTTATTTGAACCTTTGTTTTAAATGAATGCCATAATTTGTTGTTTAAGGTAAAGAGTTTTTATCCTATAAACGACTTATGCTACCATTAAATTGTATAATGAAATGTTCCTGGCGTTATGAAACGTTCAGCAATCGTAATAATTTAGCAATGAGATTTAATTTGAATGTTTTATTCATTTATTCATGCAATTTACATAACACACGGATAAATAAAGAGTCCGTAGGAACAAAATGTATGATAACTAACCAATATAAAAATAAAAAGGTAACTATTTATTTATTCTTACTAAGAAAAAAAGAACGTATGGTAATCTTTCTCAATATAATTATATTTAAAATTGTTTGCTCTGATGTCATTTATTTATTAATTTTAAAAGGTAATAACATTTCTTTAATCGAAAGAAAATTGAAGAGATTTGGACAAGTAGCTCTAATTTGTAAAACAGAAATAAAAGCTTTTTTTTCAGCTATTTCCTTTTAAGTTATAAGGAAAATGAGTATTATTATGCAACCTCAGCATGATGGGGCCCTGACAGTCTGAGGTCACCTTGTTGTAGACGGTTATATGCACAAAACTATACTTAACAAACTCTACCCTTTATCAAATAAAAAACCTTTTTGCAAATAACTAAGGTATGAACCGACAGCACAGAATATTGTCGAAATTTTTTTTACAAGGACCAAGAGATCTTAATAAATCCATTTATAGCTTTTTTTGCTTTGCTTTTCACCATAATGAAATTAGTCATTTATCTCTCAGTTGGTTTATCTAAACCAGCTTACCCTACAAGCTAGTTATGATCTAGGTGCTTCTGTTTTATCCTGAAAAATTGGAAAACAATTCATGAACCGAAGACGGCCTTTTAATTTTTCACGTCTTATTTGTCTTGTTGATTTGCAAGGCATTGAAAAAAGGAATAGGGTCTGAGGGAGTGGATGCTTATCTGAATTTTCTTCACAAAATATTGGACTGAGCCCTCTGCTGGACCCTACTGCCCGATGAAGACCAGAGTCGGAAGATCGCCAAAGTAATGAAAAGAATCCAAGCATGCAAAATCAAAACATTCCTTGGCCTCAGAGTTCCTGCTCAGGGGCATTCAATTCAACATGTGGTAATGACCCAAGGACGTATCTATGAATAGGTACTGTCACCATGATTAATCTGTCTTGAATATCGGTTTGCTATGCGGGGGGTAAGCCTACCAATTATGGGACCTAAATGAATCGAACGCTGGGAAGGAAAAGATGCAAATAGTTATAAAACTATCACAAGTGGGAGAGAAGAGGGCGCAAGGAAAAAAAAAAAAGAGAGAGAGAGAGAGAGAGAGAGAGAGAGAGAGAGAGAGAGAGAGAGAGGAACATTAGGGATAGATAAATAGAGAGACGGATAGACAGCGAGAGAAAGACAGAGAGAGAGAGAGAGATAAGATCTTAAAATAGCTTTATATTTATGTACATTATATGGAAAGATAAGTTTATGGGCAGGCAAACATGCAAGTAAGATAAACAGATAGGAAGTTGTTTTTTTAAAAATATTTTGGTAACCGTACATTTCTTTGCTCTCATCGACTTAGATGCCGGTGGCTGGATTCAAACTCGCGACGAAAAATCTCTGCAGATTTCAGGATGAGTTTGCCAGTCTCAATGCCACCTACAGTATAGACAGATATTTAGACAAAACAGTAGATAGGTAATATTCAGTTACAATCGAGATAAAAAAAAAAGTGAAAAGTGAAGTAGATAGATAAAAACCTTATTTCTCATTAGTAGATAGTTAAAAACCTTATTTCTTATTTCAATGATGAACCTTTTCCAGAACATGGCATAGCTTGAGGGCACGCATCTTTGGAACCAATCAGAGATTCAATTATAATTTTTTTGTGCACTATTAAAGCAGACTAAATTCTATTAACTCTTTGCAAAAGACAAATCCCCAAGTCAATTGTGCTCTGAAAGAGGCTCATTAGCTCATATTTAAACGAAGTATCCTTTAAATGCACAGAAGAAACTGTTATATAAATACATACTTAGAAAGATACTTCTCTAGGATAATATGAAAATAAAAGTTGACAAGAAGAGAAAAATACGTGAGAGTCACAGCGGTAAAGGAAGACATACAGAATGGGGAAAAACAACGAAAAAGAGATATTAGTTTCGCACTAACTTTTGTCCTGTAGTCTAAACTAAGAGATCAGGATAGAGACTAAATCAAATCGAACCACTCATCGATTTCTCATAATTTCCTTTTACATGCTCCAGTGAGTGTCCTCTTTCTTTCTCCCTCATATTTCCTCCTCTCTCCCTTCGACTCTTTCCCATCCTACCTACCCCCCACGTCCCTCCCTTCCCCCCTCCCCCCAAAGCCATTCTCTATTATGCATTATTTTGACGGGTGTTCTTAAAAGACTCACTGTTTGGCCTATAAGGTACAATTTTAATTCATAGCCGTAGTTGATTGTGTAATATTTCATCTAAAACTTTGGTCACATTTATGTCAGATCAATTAATTGGTGGTCTAAATATTTTTCATAAATCCTCACACCTATTAATGGATAAACTTACGTTTTTTTATGAAGAGTAATGAGCAAGCATTACTGTAGGCACAGAAGCAAAATGAAACATAGGACCATCGCCTAGGTACATTAGTATCAAAGGTGAAAGAGACGGGAGAAAATGACCCAAGGAGATCGCTTAATATTGTATCCTTATACAGAGGAGAGGAATCATTTGGGCTCTCACCGTTCCTCTTGAGGAGCTTACACCATCTGAAGTGGAGGAGCATTTTGCGAAAGTGGCTGTGTGTACGCGAGAGAAACAGAGAGAGAGAGAGAGAGAGAGAGAGAGAGAGAGAGAGAGAGAGAGAAAGAGAGAGAAGGGGGGTGGGGAGGAGAGAGAGAGAGAGTGTGTGTGTGTGTGTGTGTAGAATTCCGCTGCATATATTATTTTTTGCCGAGCTATTTTGGATTGACTGTATTCCACCATTATAAATATCAATAAACAGAAAAATGATGTACATTCAATTAGAGCCCACAGAACTCGGCATGTAATGTGGAACGAATTTGTTTTTCTTTTTATCTGTTTAAATATTATCTCTTTTGGCTTGAAACAAACCCTTCATGCACACGTTTCTGAGAAAATCTAAAACCATTGTATTGTATTACCACAAATAATATTGTTTTTTTTTTAATTAAATGAGGGAACTATTCCTATCATTTTATTTACCTAACGGCCAAGTGATAAGTAGGCTTCAAATTTTATTATATGTCGTATGATATCATTTCTAAAGTCCAAATAGATAAATCATCAGTATCATCCATTGTCCTTCTCCACGACTTAAGTCCCCATAATTAAAGTCTCTAGATTTAGGTAAAGCACGATGGACAGTAAAGAAGTAAAGAGAGGGAAGCTAAAATAGTAACAGCAACTGACTGGCTAAAATGTCTTTATATTATAATTTTGCAGATGAGGAATCGTGACTTTTAGATCTAACTCTTGAGCATATCCATACAATTTTATTTTTGTTTCTTTATAATGTGGCTGTATGAACGCAGTACTAATTAGTTCTGATGTGATGATAAAAATTAGGACTGTCTTAAGATGGTATGATAATAATTCACTTGAATATTGGATAGCAGGAGACCAAGTCTTGCCTCAATTTCATCTCTGTAAGAAACAAAATTACTTCATCTCAATAAGCAACCGATTAAAAGTGTCCAGTCCATGTAATAAGTCAGAGCAAGTTGTTGAGAACACCATCTTAGTCAGATAGTTCAAGTAATGCATTTTCTGTAACTCAGAAATTACCTAACGAAATCGAAAAGCATATTCACATAAGTTTAGTCATAGAGCCCAAAGGAAAAAAAAATTAAAAAAGACCTCAGACTTGATCAAGAAAGAGGCTGTTCTCGATGATGAGATTTTGTACGACCATGTCTATATTTCTCACTGTTTTACAAAAAAAAAATAAAAAAAATTTATTTGGACTGTGTTATCCTTTTAGCCATTGAAATCTTCTGTTTGAAGCGTTGTTTGAATACCAAACATGATTTAAACCCCTCGTGTTAGATCGAGAAATCAAAATTTTTAGACGTAGATTAATAAACTTACTTTGGAAAAGTTCTTCTTGGTAAACTGCTAGCATAATTCTTTCTATGATTGCAAGTTTAATTTCGATTCCTTTCCTATGGAAGCAACAAGGTCTAATTCCGATGGATTAATGGTTTGGTTTTTGTATATGGCCAGTCCACAACAAGGTGATTTCAGGCTTTCAGGCCCTCCGTCAGGCCAGGGCGCCGGTGGCGGGGCTCGAATCCGCGACAGAAGGGTCCCTGCAGATCTCAGGGCGGACTCGATGGATTAATGAGATGTGCAACAACGCTTTAGCCAAGAAATTGATTAAGAGAAACTATTTTATAGTAATTCTAAGTTTGAATGGAAAAAAGGAAAAATAAAGTATTAAAATATATGCATGGTTGATTTAGTTCTTTTAGAATTATGAACCATAAAATATGTTATATAAAAATACGATTCCATACTCAAATTTAAACGATTGAGACCAGGATCACTGCTTAGAAAGCATTGCAAGAAGTGTAAAATCTAGGATTTAAAGGATAAACGGGAAATTAAGAATTAAGAAAAATTGTATAGAAGAATGGCTATAGCTTTCTTCAGAACATCGTATGGCTTGCAGCGTAGTATCTTTTGAACCTATCAGAGATTCAGTCATTATTACGTACCATAAATTATAACAGACTTAATCCTACTATTTGTTTGCATTTACGAAACCCGAAACCCCATTTCACGTGATATTTCGAACAAGGCTAATTGCACAACGAAGACTGATGACATATAAAATGTTTATGACTTCAGCGGTCACAAGGACATGAGCGTAAGTGGCTGAAGAAGCCTCAACAATCATGTAATTATAGACGGTCGAACACATTCACACACAAAAGAGGTCTCTTTCTAATGAAATATGAGTTTCATGAACAATGCGACATTGTTGTGGTCATTAAATTGATTTTCCCCACAAAAGGCAATTTCTCGCTGTTTAACCATTACAATGAAAACGCCATCACCTTTGGCTTTGCTATTTGTAAAGTTTTAATTCTTACTGAAGCAAGAAAAAAAAACCCAGTCCATCAAGTAATGATACTTTGGTGACAAGACCAAAACTTCAGAACAAAAGGAAGTGAATTAAAGCTCTAATCAAACTCTTAGGCTACACCAATCAGCAAACAATCGTAAATATCAGGTACATAATACACAAAGCATGAAAAGAACAAAACAAAATCTAAACGAAAACTATAACATTGATAAAGCAACATAATATATGTATATATAATTATGATTCCATATGAACAATATGATTCCAGGTCTTTCAGCCAGGGCATTGGTAGTAGACTCGAACTGCAGCCTTGAGGACAGCAACTGTAACCGCTGCGGCACCAAAGCCTTTCTTAGATAATAATCGATAACTCTTCGTTTAACTATGCGTTGTTGTTTTTTGCGTGCAATAAAAACATACAAAAAGAAGAGATATGATTGTGACTAGAAGAGACCCAAGTTAAAGGCAAAGAACTGGAACTTATAAATTTGCCAGGACAACCCAAGAGCAAAAGCATTGTCAGAGTGAATAAAGACCACCTCGGATACTACAAAAGATAACAGATCATAAACCGTTACTTGAAATTTAAAAGGAAAAAAAACCCACTTATTTTGTTATTTTTTTGTTATTGCGCGGTCGTAGGGTTACCATGAATCTGAGATGACGAATAAAAAAATACAAGTCTGCTTGAGGAAGACAGAGCAACGACCTCAACGAAAGGTGAGAAGCGAGGCTTAAGTAAATATCCATCGATTAAAAAAGCTACCGATAACGATGTGCCAACAAAAAAAAGGTGAACTTTTATGAGTATGTCAAAACTAAAAAGTAAAGACTTTTCACTTTACGATTATTGTCTATAAAATAAAATAAAAATAACAAAACATAGGAATAAAATAAGAACTGTTTAAAGAGAAGAGGAGAAGTGAAAACAAATGGAGAGAAAATGATTAATAATTTTGACTCGAATAAAAGTGAGAAACAAAAATGCAGAGTCAAAAATAAACAAAGATGCAGAGACAAAGATGCAGAGGCAAAGGCAAGATGAGAGATAGAGAGGAAGAAACAGATGGACAAGAAAGGACGAAATAAAGGAAAAGAAGAGGGTATGTTTTGCGCATATAGGCCGTTCTCAACAGGGTGATCACAGGCTTTCAGAAGTTTGTCAGGCAGTGGCGGAGAGAGAGAGAGAGAGAGAGAGAGAGAGAGAGAGAGAGAAGAGAGGGAAAAGAGAGAGAAAGGGAGAGGGAGAAAAGGAGATATATAGATAGGTGTAAAGAGAGAGAAGAAAAAGAGATAGATGAATAGATGCATAAACAGAGAGAGAGAGAGAGAGAGAGAGAGAGCTCGCACCTTTGCTTTGTCAAGCTGAACCAACGACGTAGTTCTTTGCTCAACGGCTCTGTGTGATCCCTCCCATCCCCTTCCTCAACCGTCCCATTTTTAAAATCCTCTTCTCCCTGTGTGGCTGTGGTACCATTATTGGATGTCCTGTGGTTCATATCTCATTTCAGCGTTGTGGCATCTGCCAAGACGAGGTTCCATGTGGAAAAAACAATGATTCGTGGTGTGGTATCTTCGACTCACACAAACCGCCGCACGTGAAAAATTGGTCTCTCAGGAAAGTAAGTGATAGAATAGAGACTAGGCATCTTGGACGGATGATCCTGGGTAGAAAATTGCAACAATTAAATCTATGTATTTAATGTACGAGGGATTATTTTTTAGATACATGTGGCGGTAGTAACTGTAAATTTAGAGCTTTAAATAAGCAGTTATACTTTTCATTATTTTACATTATAAAATGATTGAGAAAGTCTTATAAAGTGAAATCAAGTCTTGGATAAATCGAAAAAATTGCCAAGGTAAGTAGAGGGTTCCAGTTTTCCTTGAAATGTTTATTTTGCACAATATAAATAAACAAAAACTACCCATTCTTACATATCGTTTATATTTTAAAGCTAGTAAAGAATTGAACTAAAATAAAAGCAAAGCTCTCAAAAACTAGAAGATACAGTTCGATGTATACAAAACTCGCTCATACAGCTTTTAAAAGAAAAGAATCGCTATGAACATTATTATAAAGAATATTAAATACAGCTTATTAAAAAGGAGGAAAGCAATAACGTTATTTTAATATTGCTGCAGAAATTTCTTTCAAATCAACGTTAGCTTGAGCTAAAAGTGTATTTGATATTTCATCTAATTAGAAAAACATTACCAAACTACATCAAAATCAACAACAAGAATAAAAAAAAATGTATAATAACGTCTCTTATCTTGCTTATCTCATCCTAAAATCTAAAGATGACAATATTAATAATAATGGTCAGAGGAAATCTCGATATTTTTTAAAATTAAATAATAACGTCCAGTAGTAATTAATTTAAGAGTTATTGAAATACAATTATTTTTTTCTATTAATCTATCTTTTTTTTTATTTTATTTTGCTACCTTTTTTAAACTTAGTCATTCAGATTTTTCTATAACTGGTGATTGATTCGAAATTTTACGTTGTGAATTGAATGGGTTAAACGATATATTGGATATATTCTTTTGATCGAGACAAGACACAGATTACAATCAAAACATTCTTTTGGTCTCATTTCCGTTCCACCGTTTGTCTTTGTTTGTTGCTTTTTTTCAATTTGATTTGGACCCAGAAAATACGACATTTAGCTAAATAAATAACAAGGGATAAAATTTGTTCTTTTTCTTTCAATTTCAGTTAAAACCGTGAAAATCAAACCTTTTATGAAGAAGAAGAAGAAGAAGAAGACTTTTGGCTCTTTTCTAACCTTTAAAAAAAAAAAAAAAATTATATATATATATATATATATATATATATATCTTGAACATATTGTGAAATGATGTACTGAATTTGAATTTCTCAAAATAAAGGGTGGAGTGGATGTAAAGTTTTAAACGTAGCTATGACCTCTAAATTACATTGTTTATTATTTTTAACAGTTGTAAAGCATAATTATATTATTATTATTATTATTATTATTATTATTATTATTATTATTATTATTATTATTATTAGAGGGACGATGGCTAGTCTGATGGGGCAACTGTCTACCACATGAGAGGGCTGAGCTTAAAACCTTACTCCGATACATAATATTTTCTAACTAAATGCGTAGCTATGTGTCGAGAGACTTGGCGAAACTTAAGCCGCGAGAAAAGCAATGGCAAATTACCTAAGATCACCCTACGCAAATAATAAACAAGTCACTACTCCTGTTCCCCGACGCATGGACCAAGCATGGTACACACTTTACGTTACTTAATATTATTATTGTTATTATTATTATTATTATTATTATTATTATTATTATTATTATTATTATTATTATTATTATTATTATTATTGCTATTGCTACTGGCAATACTACTACTACTACTACTACTACTACTACTACTACTACTACTACTACTACTACTACTACTACTACTACTACTACTACTAAATCATTTTTAAGTTTTTAAAATTAATCTTGCTTTTGCCCATTTGACTAGTAACATGTGTAAAAACGATCCAGATATATGAAGCTATTGAAAGTGGTAATTTACGAGAATCGAGTATCACTCATGATTCTTTCATTATCTCTCCTCAATTCGTGCCTCTTCCTCTCCATTTGCTTTTCTTTTTTTATGTTTACCCCCACGCCACACGTTTGTGTCTCTATATCTCTACATCACCCTTCTTTATTCTTCAACTCTATTCGATAAAAACTTGAATTTAAAAGTTCAATGTCACTCATTATCCATAATCTCCAGTGTTCTATGTGATTCACACTCGTAAAAAGCAATCCACCTGAAAAACTGAATTTATTTCATAGAGAGAAATTCTGAGACTGTTCCTTCGACGAAATTAATAACTAATGAGGGTCTATTTCATATTTCTCTCCCTAATTTTATTATACAGCTATTTGTGAGAATTTTTCTTAATCAATATTTTATGTTAGTTTTGCTAGGACTTCTCATTGATGTGAAACTTCTCAGATCTTTTCTATTTGTTATGTTCCTGGTCTGAAAGATTGGAGTGAAAATGGAGAATGCATATTTTATTTTATCTTTTGCCGAGGCCAAAATATCATCGATAATGGTTAGTGCCATAAAAAAAATCCTTGAGAAAGAATAACTGAATTATTCACGTGTTTTGTGGGGATCAGTAGCAACGTCCCTCAACAGAACCCATTCCACACTAATGACAATATGAAGAAGATATAGCAGCAGAGTGAATAGCACGGAGGGAGGGAGGAAGTGA
>BLXT01007679.1:871301-884718 GCA_019648995.1 Plakobranchus ocellatus | reverse complement strand
CCCCCCCCCCCCTCTTTTTCTCCTCTTTCCCTCCTTGGTTTTGTATTTCCTCCCCTGTAGCCTCTATCTACCACAATAAATAAAAAAAGAAGAAAATTGCAATAACTATGTTGTGTCATAATATGCACTAATTTTGTTTGGTGTTAAATTTTCCGTTTAGTTTGGAATGTTCCTTGTGTAAAATCACCTTACGATAAAATCTGTCCCAAATATTCGATTTGGATCACTTGAAAGTGATCAAGTCAGTTCACAATAAGATTCAATTACTTTAAGACATTGCTTAAACATGCCAGCATGTGAAGGACCCACATACTCATGCTGTTAATATATCTTTAGTTTTGTTCGTTTCAAAAAGACAAAAAAAAAAAGGACCAGTTTGGCTTTATATACCGCATTGGGTGAGATATATGAATGAATTTTCTTCTTGTAGTATTTATTGATTTAATTTAGAAAGTTTTGACAGTAATGATTTATAATTTTCGAACTTTCAGATTTCAGTGGAACCTGTGACAGGGAGGGTGTGGCAAAGAAGTATAAAACTGCAGAGGAACGTCGGGATCTCAGAGAAGTCTGCACATGCGCTAGAGAGGGATATCCGGAACCCAGGTCTTCCCTTTCCGGTGTTTTGGACAGATCACTGGTTAGAAGTTCACGACAGCGAGGTGGATGGGTACAAACACTTGGTGAGTTTATATCTTATGTTATAGCGCATTCTCTAACGAGGATGGTAGATCGAAGTTTACTCTCTGTTCTCTGTTGGACAAGGTGGGGATGCGTCTTAAGGCTTGGCCGACTTGAACTCGCGATGGGAAAGGTGAGTCATATTTAATACTCAGGTTGTAAATTAGGGTCTTACGTCACACACACACACATAAATTTATATATATATATATATATATATATATATATATATATATATATATATATATATATATATATATATCAATATGACGCTTACAAAGTATACTTTCAGCTATTCACCAGTTTCTCATGGTTTTATGAAAATTCTTCATTGTAAATCTCTAGCTATAACAATGAATTATTTCATTTCTCCCTGAGAGAATTTTAGCATGTAGTGCTATCAATCAATAAATCAATCAATTATGTCTTAATGGGAACAATTCCTCGCATACTCCTTTACTCAGATATATATATATATATATATATATATATATATATATATAAATATATATATATATATATATATATATATATATACATATATATATATATGTGTGTGTGTATTTATATACGTGTACATTATAAGACAAAAAGGGAAGAATTGCACTGGTTTAATCGATATTTTATACCCTGGTAACTAAAGTCCTTTCAAATGCGAAACAGAAATTACGGCGTTTTCTAACCGTTCATGTTTACTTTTCATTTGTTAACTTTTCAGTACATTCCTTATTCCAATTAAATAATTTACATTAAGTTGAGCTGACCGCTGCCTCCACAGACAATTAAAATAGATTCTGGAAGGATAAAATTATTTAATTTGAAAGTAAATGCGAGTAAACATTCATAGCTGTGGGCCGGATCTTTCTTGTGCCGATTTGTAGATTAGCTGCAGAACGTTCTGAATAAAACAAATTATTTCTACGAAGTCAAAATCGACATTAAATTTCTTTGCGTCAAGCCAATATCAGAAGCAACTCAATCATTTTATTGAACTAATTGCACGTTCTTAATTTTAGATCACCATTTAAGTAGTGATGAACTGCTGTTTCCACTATTATTCACTCAATATTGAGTGCAGCTTCAACCTTTTATTTATACACAGAAATGTAAATGCAGAGACTATGACGTCTTATTTCAGCTTCATTATCTATTTCAAACGCAGTCTTCCGACATTTGTCAGAACAAAGTAAAGCTTTTTCTCGGAAAGAACCGTAGCTGCTTATGAAATGCCAAAAAATCAATAATCCGGCTTTGTTTACATTGATACTTTATATTTTCCAATGTCTGTTTCTCGATAAAACATTTTTAGGCGAATAATGGAATGGTCTCGCAATAAAACCCATAGACCTTGACTTTTCAATCATGTTTGTAATGAATGAAACGATTTTGACATTTTGAACAATGCCTGGAGGGAAAAAGGGTTTCAGTTTCCTTGTTGCATTATTCTAAAACTGTATTATATATATTTACCCAGATCCTCTGGAATACGATTATACGAGTAATGCTTTAATAGGTAATTAAAAACAGAGGAAGCTTTTATGCCAGTTTTAATTATATAATTCGATAATGTCTTTCACATTATCAAAACAAACCCTGTCATAGTAATTGTCCTCGTACTTAAAATAATAACATTCATTACAAGAGTGAAATAATCGTTCACTAGATGCTATTTACTTTTAATCATAAAGTGAGAAAAATATCTTTTCAGGCGATTCACAAGAGCGTAATATTTTTTTAAAGTTTGATTTTTGCACATTTTATCTCAGCTTGGATTCTAAGAGGCCATCTCTTTTTGAAATAGTGTTGTATTTTAAAAGTTAAGTTCCTATACAAATTTATCCCCAATGTTTAACCCCTTTGTATAAAATATTTAGACTTGAGCAGGTCCAAGCGGGCTATAAAAGTTTTTATGATCAAGCAAACAGTAATACATCTACATGTTTTTTCTTGCCGTTCATAAGGCTAAAATAGTGGTGTATACATCTAAAGACTTGACTTTTTAAAATGTTTGTATTGCAACCATTACTCTCTGAAGAAGCCTGTTCAGCAGCAATGATTGAAAAGAAAACCTGTAAACACCCTTATTCTTTTCTTTTCATGGGTGTCCTTTTTTTTACAAAGACATCGTTTCAACCAGTCGAGCAAATACCGTGAAGGATTAATCAAAATTTAAAATCGAAATCCACAAACAAATATCGTCACGCCACAAATGGTTCACAGAGACTTTCGTATAAAATAAATTTATTGTGCCTATTTTTATGTCGGCTGAGCTTTTTGAAGATAAAGTAAAAAGGAAACAAATGTAAACTGCAATTATAATGTTATTTTGCGCACAATATTAAGGTCAGAACTCAAAAAGAAATTTTGGCACTGCCATCCTCCCAGACGTAGATTTCCTCTTTGAATCTGTACTTTTCCTCCACGCTCGGCCATGAAGAGCTGTAGTCATCCTCGTCATCCCTTTCCGAGGAATGGGTGGCACTGCTAGAGGAAGGATATTCGCTAGGGTTCATGACTTCGATTACCAATACTCGCACATCGGGTATCAGATGACCCGTTTCGAGCATGACGTTTACAAAATTGACCTTGTACGCGGATGTGGGCACTAAAGGCGTTATGAGCTTGATTTGTCTGAGGAAAAAATACAAAAACATTCGGTAATATGAACAAAGTTGAAAAGCATAATTCAAATTTTAACTCATTTTAAAAGTAATACAGTTCCTCTAAGGAAAAAAATCCTGATTCTTTTCTTTTTTTTTATTGGAAACAATAGACAGCTATTTTTAAAAATAGATTTTTAGATAAAATTAGATCTTTTAAATCAATCATGATCGCAAAGAAAATCATGCCAATCACACCAAATACATATTTGAGTGAATATATGAACAAAAACACTATCTTATTTAAGTAATACAAAAGCAAAAGAAAAATAAGTAAGAATCTGTAAACGTGTCAATCAGTTGAACGACTTTAGTTCAGCGATGGAATGGCCGCGTTATATGCATCTGAGGCTAAAGGATGAATCATATTAGCGTATGTATTAGACTGGAAAATATAATAATTATAACGAGTTTTTAATCATTCAACTATAAAGCATCGACCTCTAGACTCGCTTTAAGCTTAATAAAAGTAGGCCAAATAATTTTGGAACTGGGTTTTCACTCCATCCTGCAGGCGAAAAGTTCTTATTCGTCTTTAATTGCTCCGTTGGAAAACACATTGGCGACCATGGTCCTTTACTCAAACCTGTCCTCAGTTAAACTTGTGTGGCCCATGAGTTGAGACCTCCAATGGAAGTTATTCTTTGCCAGCCAATGAGATTGCCTTCAGTTTTCTGAGTGTTCTTAACCCTTAGGTCGGCAAGTCCGTGCTTGAGATAGAAATTGCCTCCATCTTATAGTTTTGATAAATGATATCTCAAGTTTAACTCATTTCAGCGCTGATTCATTGAACTTTTTTTCCCGGCCACATGTCCTCATCATTCTTTTGATAAACCAGATCTCTATTTCTTCCATTTCTCTCACAATTTCCTTTCTATTGTCCAACACTCACTTCCAATAAGAGTATTTAACATACATATGTTTTCATTACTCTTATGTTGTATCCTCACTTTGTCTGTTTGCCATTATAGGTCTTTCATTTATTGGAGTATATCTCTGGCCATGGTTATTTTTTTTTCCACGTGTGCTTCTGCCATCTGATGTTATCAGGTAGCAAATATATATTTGAATTTTGCAGCTTGTTTTAATCGTTATCCTTTGCTAATGAGATACATTTTTTGGGATTTGAGGGTTTGTCTGAGAGGACCATGCATTCCTTTTTTTTCCCATTCAGAGAAAAGCCCTTATTTCTTCACTATTTAAAACAACAATATCTTAAGTTTTTGTGTTTTTCAATAACTCTGCCATTAAAAGTGCGTCATCCGCCTACCCGATATTAATACAATTTTCTCCATTTATTTTTTAGGAAGCAATATCCTCTATATTACTCTAGACCATTTCTTTACATACTTTGAACGTATCCTTGATTCAAACCGCGTTTGATGGATTTGAAATTACTGTGTTCTCCTTCAATCGCAGCTTGATCCCAGTATAGTTTTCTTATAAATCTATGATCTATACCGTCAATGTCTAGTTTTTCTAGCGAAACAGCTCTTCATGTTTGATTATGTCAAAGACCTTGAAAAGTCAATGAAACAGAGATGAAGATTGTTTTTTCATTTTTGTACTCTTTTCCATGAAGATTGACAAAGTGAAGATGGCGTTTTCACATCCTCTCTCAGATACAAGGGCAAATTTGTATTGCACATGTTTCTGTTTTTAGACTATTTGCGCATTCTATGCTTTAAAACTCTCAACAGGACTGTTGTAAAGTAGCTCATCAAATTGATCAGTCTATGAGGGTCACATTCTGTAGCCTCTGGTATTTTAAACAGTACTATAAAAGCAGAGGCCTACGGTAAAATAAAGCGAAATGTCCTCTGCATTTATCTCCCCCTTTGCATTCCTTCCTTTTGATTTCTGATCTTATAACTGTTGTGCATTCTATGCATGGAAATTCTCAAAATGATTCTTGTAAAATAGCTCATTAAACTGATCGGCCCATAAAGTTCACATTGTATTGATCCTAGTGTTTTAGGCAGAAATAAAAAAAGAGAGCAATAATTATGGTTTAAAAAAGAGATTAATATCTCCTGCATATCTCTTACCTTTCCTCCCTCCCTTCCTTCACCAATATGAACTAGATTTAATAGCACAATAGTCAACAATAGTAAAAACAGACAAAGTACATGCTGGATATTTGTTCCTTTGAAAGCACCAGGGTAAAACCTTTTCGTCAAGTTGGTAATAGCTGTAAAATCCTATTAATGCACCTAGTAAGATTTGCTTAGAATTATATAAAATACTTTATCCTCGCTGCACAAGCTGAAAAAAAAACAGTTTGAAATTATAAATGATCTCCCTATCGATCACATTATACTATTTCACAACCTGAACATCGCTCACAAATAGGCAAGACAAAAATATTGTGAATGAAATAAAGTAATTTGAAACCTAGAAAATGTGCAAAGAATGGAAACAAAAGCTGTCAATGTGAGCTTTGACACCTCTGTGCTACCTGTCAATGTCAAGCCGTAAAGCATCCTCATACTTGTGTGATATCGGAAGTCCTTTGACAGTTGCGTTTGACGGATCGACACCAAAATAAAGTACCCCTCCTCCCGAGTTGAGGAGCGCGCAGACGCGACGGCCAACCAATAGGCGGAATTTTCTGAACAGAATGGGTGGGGGGATGTGTAAGGGGAGAGTAAGCAAAATATTGAAAAAAAAAGACACAAGTTTAAACAAATACTGGAACGACAGGAACCTGAATAAAAACGTGTAAAATGAATGTGTGTGGGTGTGGTAAAGTTAATACTTTTAAGACTCTTAGGCGAATGCTTAGCAATGATTTAATGGAGTAGAAGACCAGAACTGTATGAGAATATGAATACTTTTAGAACGAGATTTTACAGTGAAACTCTACATCTAAATCTATGTTTCACCTTTTTTCAAATGTTAGATTGCTTCTATTAAAAACTGAGCTAGAAAATTTAGACAATTGTAAGTGATTGAAAGCGGAACAACTTTGAGTGCCAAGGGAGAAACGGCAATTTAAAAAATTGATGTGTAAATATTGTTTTCCAGAGGATATCTATGAGCGAAATTAAAGAAAAAAAAACCCAACCAGAAATAGTTTGGCTTGTTGTATAATTATAGTTTATGGAATGGATTCCTTTAATTCGCCTTCCCCCTCCATCACACACACAAGCATTTTATTTTTATTTCCCTAAAATCTCTCCCGCATCTACAGCACTTCTTTGTCAAGATTGTAGTCAATATTGAGAGAGAACCAGAAAAAATAAGGAGCATATACATCTGCATTTTTTTTGGTATTCTGTATCCACGCTCATACTTTGTTTCTGTAACAACTTTACCTGACATTACCAAGGACGATGTTTCCGGGGTCAAGATAAACGTTAGCTCCTGAAACATTCAAATCTTGGCCCTCGACATAAAAGCTTGGACCACTACAAAAGCTTGGACCAACTGTATCTGTAGAAGTTTTGGCATGGACCATAATATTTGTCGGTTTATTTCGCTCGGTCTGAATTACACCAGGTGCTGTGCTAGGAGTCGCCTTCTGCCGAGCATCATCTTCCTCATGCTTTTGATATCCTACCAACTGAGGGATTAAGTTTCCGTTTACTTCACTTCTCTTTTGAAGATCATCAGCAGGGGAAAAGTTTCTCTGTGCGCTGCTGCTCTGAATTGTACCATGCGTTTTAGGACTTTCCTTTCTATATGCAAATCTTTGAAACGCATCGAAGTTCTCATCATTCTTAAGAGCCATCGCATTTCTGAGTGTGACAGCTTGCTCTTGGATCCCAGGCGGCCACACTGCCAAATGAGGCACTGATTTCCAGCCAGAGCTTAAACTGTTTGCTTCAAGAACATCGATCTTCTCTTTGTTGTCGACCGCAGATCTGGACGCCGGGGGGATACTCTTGACAGTCTCAGGTTTCATAGCAGTCAGAGACTGATTGCTTAACCCGTACAGAGTACAGCTCGACAGCGCCGAAGATGATGATGATGAATTCTCACTAGTCTGCCTGTTTGTACTTTTCGGTGCTGGCATCTTCGGCACGATTTTACTCTCGCTGTAATCCTCTAGATCTTCCTCCTCAAGCTCTTCGAAGCTAGCCTGTAGGGAATTGATGTGATGTTTGTTGTTTAAATTATTTAGAAAAGACAAACTTTTTTACAAAGAGCAAGAGAAGTGCAAATTATATGAAAATGTTGTAGTTTGGAAAACGCTATTAAAATTAAAACTAGATTGCGGAATAAAGCAACAATAAAAACGAAATTTATGACCTTCAGCGACGTTTGCATTATCAGATTAGCATCTTCTTCTGCATACAGAGGAATACGTTGGATGCTTCTATATGTCGTGATGTTGTTTGTAGCCGTGAGTATCATTACTTAGAAATGTGTTTCTAAAATGCGAAAGGAAACAAAGGCAAATAATTTCTCAGCGAGAGATCGTAAATCTCTTTCTTTCCCCACTGCACCGCGTTCCCATTTCAAGTCCAAGAAAACGTTGCATCAGTTTCAAAGCCATTTATTTCAAAATTAGCAGCCATGAAAATGATATTAATTCATTTCTCTGTTTATCTATCTACCTATTGTTCCTATCTATCTATCTATCTATCTATCTATCTATCTATCTATCTATCTATCTATCTATCTATCTATCTATCTATCTATCTATTTAGCTGCCTAACTTTCTGCCTATATACCAATGTATTTCTTTTTTTTTGTCTCCTTGTCGGATATTTTCCTATAATTTGTCTATGTACCCACGACTATCGATCAATCTTGATATAATCTTAGTGTTTAGACAATTATGCGCCACATCGGTGTATCAAAAGCAGCTCCTGACCAATAAGTTCTCTTGGAAACTCACCTTAATTCAGTGTTTGGTTCATTGACATTTACAAACCTTATGCATTCTTCTTAAAGCAGTCACAGAACGAAAGGATTTCATAACCTGAATTACAACATATTTTGGGTTGAATTTTTTGCAATTATTAATCGATCATCTTGGTTTCTAGGATCTGAGACGCTGAACGCGGAATAGTTAATAGTAACGATTTTAACTTGAAGACTACTTGTTCTAGCCTCTAGAGCATTTCTTCCATATTTTACTTTATCACGTGTCAAAAAGATAATATGTCTCCGGCAAGGTTTAGCATTTACCGGAGATGGGGAAGAACTGGAGGTACGTGACAGGCTGATAATTTCGCACACATGCACGAGATTATCTTCACTTTCGCTGGTCAGTTCCTGTGGATCAGCCGCAGGAGAAAATCTTTTAGTTGGCGTCGTGATACTGCTATGAGGTTTCTGCAATTTACTTCCTTCACTGGGGGGAAAATGGTATCAGAGAAACTTAATAACCATATACATTGTCTTATATTAAATGTTTATTGCAAGGGTAGATAAAGGCATGTTCAAAGTAGACGCGGAGAACTAGCTGACCAGCCAGATAAAACCTAATTATTTTTGAGGCAGAGATTAATGAACACATAATCAGTCCACTTTGAGTCTTCATGTGCTTTTTCGGTAAGAGTCGAAACTCAACAAAAGCACCTTTTTGCTTTCTTTCGGGATAAAATGGTACCGATAAATGTTTAATATGTTAAGTAAAATTACGATAATTTATTATTTTAAAAAAAGGTAACCTGAACAAATTCAGTTCAATGTATTGTTACTCTTTTTAGCATTGTTCAAACGAGTGAAAACTTAAGATAAAAAAAAAATGGACGCCCACATTGATTGATTTATCAAAGGTAAAAGTTGGCCGTTTGCTGCCCAATGAAACCGATAATATAGTCTGAACCTTCTTATGCCCACCCGAATATTTTAAAACACTTTTTTCAATATCCGCTCAAGATTTTCAATGTTACTGATATTCCTTTTTTAAACCATTGTATGTTTGGTTCATATGCAAAATTTCCTTTCATGAATAGACCTGTATAGTTGTGATAAATCTTTTCCTCTTTTTCGTCCTCGTCCTCTCCTCATCCTCGTTTCTTCCTTATCCATTTTAAGTATCTGCGTCCTCTCACCTCATCCTTTATTCCGCCTCCCTCTGGTCTTCCACCTTTGTCAACCAATCATCCTCCACTTTCTTCTGTCTGTGCTCCTCTACCTTAGAGCCCATCCCTGTGCTAGTTTCTCGTCCTGTGCCCTGTGCTTTTAATTTCCTTACCACAAATAGTTATCCCTAATTAGCAAACAATGTGAAAGACGCACCTTCTCGAGAGTTTCAACTCTTCATCGCTAGGTTTTTTATGCTCCGGTTTGCAGCTGGTGCCCCGCTTCTCCTTGTTTACTCTCTGCTGTTCTGTGACAGGCTTTGATATTTGTAGACGATTATTGGAAATCTTAGAAATCAAGGGGAAAAATGCCTCTAGCCTAATTTAACATTGCTTGCTGCAGTTATTTTCTTATTTCTGTATCAGTAATAGATATTTTTTGTTTGAACACAGATCGTCCGCATCGGAATAGGAAAAAAATTGCGAATAAGCTGGCCATTTTTTACACTCAATTCGATTATTTTTTTGTGATTAAGATATTCGAAAAAATTGAAATTTTGTATCTCTCTTTAATTTATCAATGACATAGTTTTATATAAAAAAAAAAAATAAACTGAATTTTGACAAATACGCCCATATTTACAGTACCATTTTATAAGTTTATAGCCCTTAAAAGATGGTGTAAACCTATAAACTCTCTGTGTGAAATGCATATGAAAGCTGAAGCAAATCACAATAACGGAGTACTTTTTATAGGTTCACAACATCAAACTGTAAAAAAAACATCCGTCACATTTTGTTTTTGTTTTTTTTCAGCAAAGTCTTGTGAGCAAGTCTGCTTTGCTTGAATTTTTTTAAACTGAACTACACTTCTCAGAACGATATTTGCAAAGACAGAAACAATCATGTAAAGAAGACTTTTTTTTTTGTGAATTACAAAAAGACTGACTAGATTTAAATGGAAATTTGTTTTTCGCTATCGGTTTTAAAGGCCGAAGATACTTTTTGCTTGCTCTATTCTCACGAATTACCTTTTAATTCAATCTACCTAAAGACAGATGTATAAAATGTGAAAAAAGTGTAAAAAAATTAACTTTTAGAATAAGCAAAAAGATACCGTATTAAAAATCACCTACAGAAATCTTTTAAAATCAGCTACAGAAACTTACATGATGAGCAGGAAATTTTCGAGAGCCGATTCGTTCCACCATCAAATTTTGAGGTTTTTCTGTAAGCAGGCGAAGATCGTACAAATCCATGACTGCTCGGACCTCCTGAAGTGCCTGAGCGAAACCAATGGAAAAAAAATGTTAAAGAAGTTTTTTTTATTTGAATGCTAAATATTGTCCACAATGACACAATGATAAAAACGTAGTACTCCCCTTTCTAGTTCAGTGATTACTTAATTGTCATTTTTCAAACTGATAATATAAAATAATGATAACACAGGTGACGATGAAAAACAAGCACTGCCCCTGATAGTTATGACAATAAAGATGGTGACAATGATAATGTTGAGAATGAAGTTGTTGCTGGTGATTAAAATCATGATAGGTTAATAATGATGAATACTAGAGTCACAATTGCATTAATTTTAATATAGGTTAATCAAAGCAGAAAAATGTGCCTTAATTTGTGGCCTTTTTAAATTTACAGCTATTTGTTTTATGTCTATGAATGTATGTTTTGTGTTCAAAATATAATTTACTGCTCTTAAAACTCTCTACAAATTCTCTATCAAAACAATCTCAACCACTAAACCTTAGAGGCATTACAGAATACGATTTTAAAAAGCAGAAGTATGTTTCAGAGGACTTTTTTTTACATCTAAAACTTGTGTCGCTGTTATTCTAGTTGGTCTACATGTTTTCGGACTGCCATTATGTTGCCAGTTACATGTACGGAATTTTTTTAAATTGGCAATCTTTGAATTTACCAGTTAATAATCGCTCATGATCCTTCTGAAATAAATCAGTTTTCTTTCCTTTTTCCCCTCAAGGTTTAGAGCAATGTATGGACCAAAATATAATAATTATTGCTGTCTACCTTTAAAGCGTAGTCCTCAACAGAATCTGAAAGAAGTTGAACTCGTGCAAACCCATCATGCGGATTGACGGAGATCATAGTAACATCAGAGCACTTGATACCGACGCAATTGAGAAGGCGAAACAGCCTGTTCGCAATTTTATCAGGGTGCTTCTTTTTCAAAGGTCCAATAAAGAAGCCAAATTCTTCTTGGTTTGACGACTGTGGCATTTTGTGAAATGTGTCGATTTAAATCTAGATTTTCGCGATTTCTTTAAAATCTAAGTTACGAATTTCAGAAACGGTTAAAAAAAAAAAGTTAAATTGATTGCCTGTTTTTCAACAAATGTGTAAGTAAGGTATACTTTTTCAAAAATGGCCATGCATAATTTTGTATAGACTTAGATCTATGAATGGCTTATAGAGCATATTGATACAAAAATCTAGAGACTCTAGATCTACGCACCGTTTTACAAAAACCAGGAGTGGAATCTAGATCCAGATATAATAAGCTTGGTTAATCATTGCCAGCAAATATAAGCGTTTTTGAAATTTCAGTGATGCATTATCGTTACTCAACAACATGACCCATCTAGATCTAGATTTCTAACTTTAAAAAGATCTTGATCTAGGTCAGCATACTGCTTTGAGTCTTAGGCTACATATTGTGGTCATGATTCTTATATAAAAAACGAGCTAAATAATGAGTTGGGCCTTGTTTACTTATTGGAAAAAGCTCATAAATTGAAAGGTTTTGTGGCAGGAAATTACCATATCATATTTTTTCTTTCGAGCCAATATCTAGCACCGATTCTCACCTCACTACAATGAGTATGGTTTTTCCCTATGTAACGCAAAAATAATATCAGATTGATAGGCAGATAGATAAGCAGGTTTTTTTTAAAAGAAGATTCGGGTCATATTGTGTGTACATGCATACATGTAGATCGATATGTTTATATATATGTGTATTTGGATATATATATATATATATGTATATAAAAATATAATTTTAGATATATATATATACATATATATATATATATATATATATATATATATATATATATATATATATATAAACACAACTTGAGATAAAAAGATTGAGATCAAAATGTATTTTAGACAGGTCGATAGGTAGACAGAAAACGCACAAGATTTAAAATTAAAGAGAGAAAATAGAGGAATAGATAAAGACAACAGAACGATAAAGGTGAACAGAGATAGCGAAGGAAATCAAGTGCAAGCGCGCGAAAAAGAAAGAGAGGGCGTTGCAATTTGGGCGGGTGGGGGTGGTAGCGCAGGGAAGAGGAAGGAGATGAGGCTGCTGCAGATAACGATTGTTGGCGTATTCAGCCCTCCATTATGCACTGATCCAGAGTAAATGATTGCAGGAGAATCGATTTTAAAGAAATACTGTGCAGAGTAGAAGAGGCATTGAGGAAAAATCGTGTGGGAAAAAAAACCAGGTAAACAATAAGATTCTATGGATATTGAATGAAATAGTTCTCCTGATCGAGAAAATCCAAAGATGGCCAACAATTGAACCTGATAAGGCATAGACAGTTGATAGAAAATTGGCCTTACGAAATATTTATTTTTACTTTTGGGAAGTATAAACAGCCGGAAAAACTGTTTTCATCTTATAATTATCCATTATTTACTAAAAGTAATTTTGGAGATCAAAATTAATATAAGAGTATGCTTTTTTTTTTTGGGCCTACGTCTTTCTTTATGAACATGAACGTGTTAAGGACCAAAGGTAAATCAGAGAGGTATTTCTTTACAAACTTAATTAATGAAATTAGGACGATGAGGTTGCTGAATAAGCGTCAGAAGTAATATATTGCACTTTTTTAGAAGAGTAAGTTTAAAAGGATTACATACAACCCGTTCTCTCTCTCTCTCTCTCTCTCTCTCTCTCTCTCTCTCTCTCTCTCTCCGTATTGATGCCACTTTTCATCAAATCGAGGCATAGTGTACCTAGACCTATCCAGAGCCGGACCAAGAACTTCAAAAGAGACGGATTCAATGCAGGTGGGTGGGGGGTGTTGGGGGTCCTCCCCCAAT
>BLXT01007679.1:848188-859495 GCA_019648995.1 Plakobranchus ocellatus | reverse complement strand
ATTCATTTACCTTGCAATTGACTAATGGTTTCTTTGATAAAAGCTAAATGGACCAAATGGACGACTAATTGTTCCTGTTTTTGTTATGTGTGTAATTTTTTGCACTTTATATATTTTTAAAGAAAGCAATTATATTATATTGTTTGTATCTTAAACAGGTGTATTTCAATTTACGGGAGAAAAGAAGCACTGCGTTCAATGTTCTGAGATAAGTCGATACCGGTTCTTTTAATTTTTTTTTTGGTGTTGTAACAAAGAAATTTAAAGTCAAAGACATTTCATTCCTTATGAATAAAATGCCCATTTATTCAGAGCATTGAAATTGCAGATAGGAATTAAAAGGTGATTGCAGTGGTGGTTGTGATATTGGTAGTAGTGGGGTGGTGGTGGTGGTGGCGGCAGTAGTAGTAGTAGTAGTAGTAGTAGTAGTAGTAGTAGTAGTAGTAGTAGTAGTAGTAGTAGTAGTAGTAGTAGTAATAGCAGTCAGGCCGAACAAAACTCATCAAGGGCCATACTCAAAAAGGGATCGAAGAGAGATAAAAATCCGTTTCCTGTTCTTGAAATTTACAGGTGACATTGATTATTAAAATAAAAAAAAATCCGCCGAGATAAAAGGAATAAGGTCATAAAATTTTTTGTGATAAAGATATCAATAATGAGATAACATAAGTTACTAGGTCAACTTAATGAAACCAGCCCATAAAGAAAATAGTGAAGAAAAGGCACAAATGATGAGTAAAAATATCTCACGATTCTAGAGAATGATCGAATACTTTCTAATATTTTTGCTATTGAATATTCTACGAAAAGAAAATAAAGTCCTTTTACAATTGGAAATCTAGATCAAGATGCCGTGTGAATGGTTCTATAGTAGTTATGACATTCCTTTTTCCTAATTAATTGAACTTCGCTTTTTTGATTTCCATTTTGGATCGGAAATCCAAATAAAAAGCGCAAAGTTATATAGACTTTTCACTCTACGTGATGCTGATATACTTCTTGGTTGGGGTGAAAGATCAAACATCAAAGATATTCTGAAAAATCGTCTTTGAGATAACATAAAAGTACAAGAAAAAATGGGTGGTTTCGACGAAGAATCTTCATACATGGCATTGTTTTATAAAAGAAGTTTTTTTTTCTTAAATAAGCATATATGAAATAAAGTTTTAAACAGTGTAAAATCTCACAAGTAGGCTTAGATAATCGATACATCTCTAACCTTTCCTTTTTTTTCCCCATCGACATGTTTATTTACATTTGAATAATATTGTTGTACAGTTAAATTGTAAAAAAAAAAAGCATTGATTAAAAAGTCTTAAGCTTTCAAACATCATTTGAATCAAATACAAAACATTAAAGTTTTTAAGAAGGGAAACCAAGATAATATCACTGTTTAAAAAATAGTTATCCTCCTCCGACCTTCTCTTTTTTTTTTACTATTTCGAAATCCCACTTTTTGTAATGATCTCATAAAATTTTGATTCGCATCAAAGTAAATTGAATTGCGAGTGTGAGAAAAAAAAGCAAGAAAGAGACAAAAAAAAAAAAAAAAAAAAAAAAAAAAAAAAAAACCAAGCAAAAAAAAAAAAAAAAACAAAAAACCAGACAAAACAAAGCCTTGGGTTTTCCCAGCTCTTGCCAAATCAAAGCTAGGCGGGCGCGTTTGAAAGCAAACACTTGGCGTAAATGTCGAGTTATCGAGCTATCGATTTAAGCAGCGCGTGGAATTCCACAGAAGTTTGATTTTTTTACCGTTCGTAGAAGCTTTTTAAAAATAAGATTTCTCGTTTTATACCGTTCATAGCATAACCATATTTTGCACGCCCATCTGAATCGATTAATCTTGGATTTTGTTTCAAATGCCACCTATCAATAATTTCCCATTCGATGTGATAAATTTTTCTAAAAATGCTTTACCTCTGTTCCTCGTCATATTTGAAGGTCTACCGTAAATGGAGAATATTTTTTATTCCTCGTAAAAAGTGCAACTTATAAACGACAGGATACAACGATTGGTTCGATGTTGTAAAACATAATGGGAGAAAAGACGCCATATTGGATCTGATCACAAAAGGCGCTAGGAAGAGTTTACCTATATTTAAAGTGTGCAAAAGCACGTTGCATGAGATGAACTTTCTACTCATAGCTAGTGACTTGCCTTCCCCGGGATGTAGGCTACACGAAGCAATCAAAATAAATTTATTGACATCACACTTCGTTTATCAACCATGGCTATGTAAGATATTAAGATGGCAACATTTATTAGGAAACGCATACAAAAATGGTGATTTCTTATAAACCATTTAAAAAAAAAATTTGTAAACTCATCATATATTACTCTCTTTTTTGAACATGGCCCACACCTACGAGGAGGGCAGTTAGACACTTGGAATTAAAGTACCGACGAACTCGAAGTGGTAGACGCTATCTCAAAGAAAGAAAAGATCTTGTCGCTTCAAGAATGTCTTATTTAAGGTGAATTTAAATATAATTAAATATTTGGGAAGATTTTTGAATATGTACGCAAGAGAACAATATTTATGGATGCTAGGTTGCTAGACAGTTTACCACATCATTTCACAGTAAAGCATTAAACTATGTGAAAAGGAAACACATAATTATACCTTGCATACTTGTCTAAGGAAAGATATGCAAAAGTCGAAAAGCAATCGTTCATCCATAGATTTTCTTTTCTTGTGTGCATATTAGGAAGTCTTGCCTATTGTTTCTCTAAGCTTTGTGTTCGCCTGGCGTTTATCATCTTTATCATATTACTGTTCAAGAACTTTAGCCAATGAAAGATCGCTATTAATAACAGTGTCACTAGATGTACATCTTGAGGTTAGATATTAAAATATAAAAAATTAAGTTCAATGTACATTGGACCGCCTGTTCGATTCTAACTTAAGACCTGAAGCACGCATCCCCCTATGACTTTAGCAGTAGCTGTCTACTCCCACTGTGACATCTACCGACATTACTCTACTACATTCTTGCCTCCTGGTTCGAATTTTACGTTCGCCTGTTAATACTGGGCTATGACCAGTAAAATTGGCCAAACTAAATAATTAATTAAACTAATTTATTTTCAAATCATTTCAAAACACAGCTGCTATACAATGACAAAATACCTAAGAGCAGGGAACAAGATTATTTTATAAGAAAACAATTATAAGGTATATATATCGAAAATATCCAATTATTAAAATTAGTAATGCTACAGTTTACAAAGACAAATTTTAGAGACAATTGCATAGTTTACTATAAATTAAACAAGTCAATCCTTTCAGCTAAAGTTGGACATAGATGGACCCCAGAGATCTTGCAGCTACATCCGGCAATATTCCATGTCCTCGCAGGCTTTTGCGTAGACTCGTGGCAAGTATGTGCCACGTGAGCCGTTCAATCGTCAACACATATCCATGTCGTTCGTTCATTCTTTCCAGCTTTTAACCCGTCTTTATAGAATTTCTCAATATTTATTGATGATTTCATAAAATCACAAGACCGGTCAATAACCGGATTAGTAAAATTACTGATTCAACCTTCAAATAATCTTTTCAGAATCTGATATGCAATAGTCATGCACAGCTGGCACTATATCTGCAAGATACTCTAGAAATCCTGTTCAACAATATATAAAAAATGGATGTTATGAAATACACGCTTTTTGTTTTCGTTTGCGTTATAAATGTGCTCCGAATTCCTAACCATTTCAGGCTCTTGTTTTTTTTTTTTTGACATTTTCATCATAATTAACGTATGGTAAATGAGCGGTGCCGCCTGGTACTACTTTCAGTAAAACCTCTTTTCACCTTGTTCATACGTCTAGATGACCTGAGGAAAGCAGAGTCCCAACTTGTTTATCTGATTATCTGTATGAGGTGAAATAAATGCCAGAGATCATAATGCTGCAGGCTGGTGGAGAGACACTGGCTTCTTAAAGGACTACGGGTCTTTCTCTTCACATAGACCTCGATGGTCCTGATTATTATTCAGTAGCAAAGCAATCGTCTTCGTAGACTGGTTCTTCCGTCTCCTCTTCCCTTGCGTGGTGCAGCCTACATAAAATTGTGATGGGGCACTACATCCTATCATTCTATCATTCACTCCGCTCGGAAAATCCAATATCAACGACTACCAAAAATAAGATGGCAGAGTGGCTGCGAGCTAATATTTTATTCAATCCAGATACGGCCGAATCTATACTTTACATTTTGATTAAGACATACAATCCGCAGTTTGTTTTGAAGGTAGACATCATTATACGAGAGCATAGGTTCGAAATCTTGCGCTTGCCATCTTATCACTCATTTGGCAACAACAAAATGTCTTCTGCGATAGGAATGAAACGTTTCATTCCCAAACGATGGTTAGCTAGCTCATTTAAGCGGTGGTTTACATCAAAGCGAGTTCACAAAGGATGTTTTTTTTTTTTTTTTTTAAATAATCAATCTTGAACACATAGTGTTTTTCTGTATCCTTTTACATGTGTACTTCTTTTATTGTAACGTAAGTTCCTATTTCAAATCACAAATTTTTCGTGAACTCACTTTGACATAGCAATTTGTTTGTAGTCACTTGTAGAGGAACCCAACATCTCAGCAAAATCACACGAAATTCTAATACACCTGTATTATGTGTGCAAAGAAAAATATCCTAAAAGCCATAAATTAACGAGAGGATTTTCCCACATTAACATTTTGTCGCCTCTTGAAGGTTCCATCGTGATACTTTGTATTAAAGGCATAAAAGGTTACAAAGAAAAGAAAAGTTATGTTTAATGATTGAAAAGAAGGGACTATAGGAGTAGATGGAGAAAATTTCGAAAAAAAAAAAAGTCTACATAAAACAGACAAACCAATCTGACAGGAAAGGTCAAATAAACTGAGCACTTTTAAGATATTTTCGATAACAGTCCGTTTTTACCAATCTACTGTGTTGATTGGGCAAAGACAAAATTTAACATTTGACCATGTGAAAATATAAGCAGCTACAATAGTAAAACACACACACACACACACAAGTACAAAAAAGAAAAACATGTCAAAAGAACTACTTGCGGAATTCTACAGCTAAAAAAAGTAGAAGCCAAACCTCAAAGCTTTTAAATTACAATTCCGAATGAAAGCTTTCAATAATCGCCTCCTTTTGATGGCAAAGTTAATGAAATTGATCTCTTTTAACCGGCAGTGTATAGGACTAACAATAATGACCTGATGAAGGGCTGGTGACCTCTTTATATCAACATGAACAATGGTTGTTTTTTTTTCTTTAATGGAAACTTGGCCCAGAGTTTCACGAAAAATCGTTTTCACGATGCTCAGATCGAGACAATATAGAAACATGGGGATCACATACTCGTCGATCGAAATGTTTAGATTTGTCAATAAAGATTCTTCGCGCGAAATATATCATTTTTTGTTTGTTTTTGTGGCGGAATAAAAAAAAATGGTTGTATCGCTTCATAAAAGTAAAACAAGTTGAGGCATGTTCTTTTTTTATTAAGGAAAAAAGGGACAAATTCGAAAAGCCTAGGTTTACTGTGGTAGAAATAACAACAAGACGCAGAAAAAGCAGTTTATTAATTATAAATAATTATACATAAAAAATACAAAACAAAAAATAGATCCCTAAGAAAAGTGAGAATGTTCTACTTGAACTTCTGGAAACAGCCTTAAACTCAAATCTCTTAAATTAAGAGATAAAACCGAAAATAATCCAAAGGGTCTCTTCTTGTCAGCAAGATTTAAGGAACCGATCTTTTAAAAATATAAGTTTTTATGAATGTCATAGGTGACATATGGATGATTGAAAATTTTATGTCAGCATAAAAGATTTTTTTTAACTTTGATTTTGTTTAAGAGTTGGCGGGTTTATTTACAAAACTAAAAACTCAGACAGTCGAATAAACAAGAAGATCACGAAGCTGTTGAAATTTCAAGATTTTGGTCAATAGGGGTCCATCAAATAGATCATGACTATCTTCTTATCGATATGGAAACACTGTGGGAAGACAAGTAAAAACTGAAAGTGAGTTACTGATAATCTGATCATCAAAACGACCAATATTGAGAAGGAGCCAACGTGGGACATCAAAAACAAGCTAGGAAAGGAGATAGCAGACATACTTCTGTGCATTGAAAGACTGATAACCTGCCTGAGAATTAACGTCGATATCTCTGCCGATGAGAAAACAACAAAACATGAAACCATTGATGATTTTGATGATGATGATGATGATGATAGTGATACTAATGATAATGGTGATGATGAGGACGATGATAATGATGGTGATGATGATGACGATGATGATGATGATGATGATGATGATGATGATGATGATGATGATGATGATGATGATGATGATGATGATGATGTCGATGATAATCTTGAAAACCTTGCTGCTGCTTTTTCTTAAACATTATCCCAAGAGCCTACTCTTATACATGTATTTATAGATGCATCAATATTTTAATTAAAATCATCAATGTCATTAAGAATGATGAAGCTGTCAACCTAAATCTTTTATTGACAAGAATCAATCGTTATCAAATTTTTCTCTTTTAATTATTTTTTTGTTTGTTTAACATTAAAATAGATTTTTTTTCAAGATCTAAAGGCAGGGAAAAAATAGGCTGGAATTCTTTTTTGTGCGTTGATCTTTTTGCCCTATCTTTTTGGGGTTTTTTTTTTTTACGCTTGATAGTTGTTATGATTGTTTTCATGTATGTAAGATTTTACAATGGGGGATTTTTACAAGTATTATATGCCAGCACTTTAAATCCACTTCAATGAATAGCATAATACTTAGATTCACACTAAGCAAAATCAAATCTTGTTAATACTTTGCCACTTTTAATGTCGATAAACATTGCATTAGTCCTCATGTGTTTGGCTTCTATTTTGCTTCTATTCTGTTACATAAAATTTACTATCATTTTTGAATGCTTGAAAATTGTGCTAATGTATGGAAAAGAATTGCAGTGGGTTTTTTTTTTCCTGGCGACAGTTCTTGAAAACAATTATATTTTAATGTAAAATATATTTCTATCTGTATAAAATAAAACAGTAGTAGTAGTAGTAGTAGTAGCAGCAGCAGCAGCAGCAGCAGCAGCAGCAGCAGCAGCAGCAGCAGCAGTAGTAGTAGTAGTAGTAGTAGTAGTAGTAGTAGAAGTAGAAGTAGTAGACAGTCAATTCTTAGAACAAAAAGCTTACGCAGGAAAGGTAAAAAAGAAAATCTCAATATCACGCCGGTGTAAAAGATTTCCAATTAACTCAAGTAAATCACATTTTTATTATTTTTTTTTTTGCCTTTTAAACCAAAATGCACTTTATCGTCTACAATATGGTGACAATTAAACATAGGAAGAACTTTTATAACATACAAGTACTGCTACCATTACGACGATTTACAATGTTCATTTGCAGACAAGTTACCTTGATGTCAGTGACCATCATCTTGTTATATAAGCAAATTTATAAAGGCGATGCGACTTGAACGAATGTCTGCGTTGTGTTGATAAAATGTGGGAAAAAGGCTTGACGATAAAGATTACTGAGAAATTGTGTAAGTGGCGAAACCAATTTTTAGTACAGGCGAGCAAAACAAAAAAAACAAAAAAAACAAATGAGGAAAATTTCAATTTTATCTATTAATATTATAATCATGTAGTCCTATCAGATTTGCACTCAAAGTTTTTGCCTCCAGTCTAACCTTCTCGTTTTTTTTTTGTTTTTGTTTTTTTTTTTAATTGTGGATACGATCAAAAAGTTTCAAGAATAATAAATGGTCCACTCTATGTTAATGACCTCATTTGAAGTGCTTATATAGTTTTGTCACATGATTGTGTATCTTAGGACTTTTTCATCTCCTTGGGCCGATGGTGTGTTCTGTGACGCATTGCAGTGATAATAGGTCTCATTTTTTGCAGCGGACTGACACTGTAGACTACAGCAAGCATTCAAGAAGTAAAAGCAACCTCTGTCTCCTTTATTAAAATAGAAAGGACGGTCATAGATAGACTCTCAGTCGATAAGTAAATACTAGGCTAATTTCTTTAGGCAGCTTTTTCTGTCTTGAAGCTCCGAGAGTATTTTAGAGATTACCCAAGCCGATAATCGAACCCTGAGCCTTCAAGCTGCCTATGGTTCTGCCGACTGAGACACCTGGCCTCATTTATTCCAAAAAAAGACGAGGCTCGGTCAAGGCCATAATTATTAATAATGGCCACTATCCATAGCACGTATAAAAACATTACAAATATCGCACATGAAAAGTCTGCACCGTCTTTTCTAGACGTCTTTTCGTTTCCACGGATAAAGTGGCATGCGTATTTCCTCTGCAGTCTAAACGTAAAAATTGATAAGCTTAACCAGTAACAAGCACACTGTTTGAGTCAAATAGATGTGGGTCAAGGTAGAAACACTAAGTATGCAATCGGTAGTTGCAGTGAGGGAGGATGGAAGGGCGGTAGGAAAAACTTTGGAGCTGTTATCGCACTGTAAAACTTTTCTACTTGTCAAAAGTTTAGCACTGACCATTCAGTACTCACACAGAGAAGAAGAGCAGAAGAAAAATGTAAGACCGGTCCAGACAATGCCTCGATTTGGCTTACCGCTAGATTCGTTGGTCTAGATAAAGCCAGTCTCAGCTAAATAGAATGCCAAGAGATAGGGCGGCAATAACGAAAATGAACGCTATACTTCAAGTGATAAATTAACACTTGGTGTTCCCCTTCATGCGGTCTTTCAGAATTTTAGGAACATATTGTAATTTATAGAGCGCGTTATTCCGACATCGTTTTTGACAGAAAGAAAAACATTCAGAGAAAAGTGACAAAGAAGAAAAAAAAACAGCCCACAAAATTTGTGACACTCTACTAGTACTACTATTACTATTACTACTACTACTACTACTACTACTACTACTACTACTACTACTACTACTACTACTACTACTACTACTACTACTACTACAACAAGTATTGCTGCTGCTGCTGCTGTTACTGTTACTACCTCTTTTTATTCATTATTATTATTATTATTATTATTATTATTATTATTATTATTATTATTATTATTATTATTATTATTATTGAAAATTCGAGAACAAGCGAACACGTGGGAAAACGAAAGAACATAAGAATAAATTATTTTATGAAGCTAGAAATTTTATGTAAATTTAACCTTTTTTTACCCACGTTAAACCATGCATTAGGGCTTTTGGTGAGACCACATCCTCAGCATCAGGTGTCACAGCAGGTAACTCATTTGGAGCGAAAACCATACCACTTGCACCATCAAGCGCCGCATATAAAATAAGAGAGAGGAAAAAGATATAATGAAATGAAGGAAAAAAAAAAAAACAGTGGCATCAGTAAAATCCACAACATTGTATACGAGTGTTTGGTAGTTTTCTTACTAAATCGATGCTGCTGATTATGAATATGAAGTAAGAATTAAAAAATTTTGACTTTGACATCCCAAAAGATTGGCCTTTCAGAAAAGGCGTACGTACTTACAGTAAAATTTGCATGGCAAGGAAATTTTTTTCTGCACTGCTTTTTACTGCACGGCGTTTTACTGCGTCTATGGAAACGGATGCAGGTAATGTGTAAAGGCTGCGATTTTTGCCAAAACACGTGTAGATAAAAGTCGGAGCGTACACGGTACGCAAATACGTATCATGGAAACTGGGCTTAACCCTGTATTTGGCATAGGGACATTTAGCCGATTTTTAAGTTTCTTAAATAGTAGACAACTTTTCTTGATGATAACGCTGTGTGTTTTCTGCGGCACAGATGTGTACATTCGCTGTGCTTAAGCTTTTCTTGACATCGCCTGTGCAAGCAACAATATCACTATTATTATTAAGAACAGAGAATCTTACTTGCCATTAAACTTTTGCCTTCATTGAAATTTTTTGTGGTTTTTAGTGTCAAAGGACAATAATTGGGGTAGGCTATCCTTCACTTTAGATGTATAAATGTATCACCCGGTAATGTAATGTACAGTCGTTATTAGAGGTAGATGATCTTGGAGGTCCTGGTGTTTTTACAAGTGAATAACAAAATATGAATTCAAGGAAACCATGGATGCAAATCATGAGGCACTTGATTTGTTACATATCTTTGAGGGTTTTCTAAAGAAGATTCAATAATAGCCTGAAAAACTTTATTTTCCCCAAATCAAAATACCTTTTTTTTTTACAACGAAGACCATCTTGCAGAAACATAAGGAGATTTTTCAGGAACGAAAAGATAAATAACAGTGATGGTTTTGTTCTGGGCTCAATCTATCATATGCTAATCAGTTATTCTTTCGTTTTTTAAAGACTGTCCAAGTCAATCAATTATGAATGTGAAGAGTAATATCATTAATTACATTCTGATATTTTCTTCATTAGCTAAAAAAGATGTCTGTTAATGCTTCACAACTTTTCTTAAGCATTAGTTAGGCCTTTTAAGGAGGTTTAAATCCTAAAGAATTAACGTCCTTAATACAACTGATAAAACTCTTTAACAAATTTGATTGCAAAGTTGTAAGGAAGGCAGAAAATCGAGTTGTAATGAGCAACAAGATACGCCTCCTCCCACAGTTATAAACTGCAAAACTTACACATGTGTTGTCAAGCATACTGATGATAGGTTTTAAAACAAGGTAGTGAAACGTTTGGTAATGCAAAACCTGAATAGGATGATCCGTAAAAATATTGGGGAAAGTTTATTTCCTAAATGAGATAACAAGAATGATGGCTTAAATGACTAAATCTATGACTTATGGCAATATTCACGCTGTATTCATGTTAAGATTTCAGTGTTTTAAAGTTTTGTTATAACACCTTGTGAGCCCGTTAAGTAGTAGAAGTGTGTCTCGAAAGAAACTAGGTTTGGTTGTTACTTATCTATCAGGACTAATCTATTCGTCACACGGTGGAAAAGAACACAAACAAATGAGATACTTTGTGATAAGAACTATAAGCAATGCAAATTTGACGGATAACCTGTGTGCTAACCAGATGGTGTATGTCCTGTGCTAGTCGAGACTTTTCTTGGCAAATTTATGTAGTTCAATGGTCTAATTTTTTTTAACACGGTGCTGTTATTTTTGTTCCTGTATTGTTAAAAGCCTAGCAAGAGTGTACAATGGTAAGAACATTAGATTCAGCCTGCTGAAACAATTGTTTTCACTCTTTGCATGAAAACGATGTTATTAAGCATTTCATTTAACTTTGATATACTACTACTACTACTAATACTACTACTACTACTACTACTACTACTACTACTACTACTACTACTACTA
>BLXT01007679.1:825002-838542 GCA_019648995.1 Plakobranchus ocellatus | reverse complement strand
TTTTTTTTTTTTTTTTTGAAACAATGACTTTACAACAAAAGTGTTATGATGATATGGGGAAAGAAAAAAAAAATTGAACGTCAGATTACTGGAATTCAATGCAACCACATCTACAATTGGCTATAATAAAAAAGGGAATTAGAAAATTGGAATTAATTTAGAAATGAATTTAGCAGTCAGTGAAAACATGTTCGACATATTATTAAGTGACATACATGTATTAATAACGAAATAAGTTAGAGGGATTTTCACAGTATTTCAAAGCTTTTTAATAGTCCAATTATGTTTAAAGCTTGAAAAGTAGTAATACTACCAAAATATGAAAATAATTTTTTTCAGCTATATAAAAACATTTGAATTCCTATGATATGGGGTAATTAAGCTAATAAAAAAAAATGGAATAAAATTTATTTCTTGAAAGAAATTTCTATGACCATCCTTAGATGATTGCTTTCTCCGAACGTACATGTATGTACTTATCACAAACATTGCAAGAGTTGAATTGAATTTGAACCTATTGCATTGGCTTTCTTTTATCCACAATTACTATTCTTAGCTTATGCAAAAGGTGTGTTTCTTCAAACAATAATTATTACATGTATAATGGAGGGAGCAAAAATATTGCTATTATCAGAAAAGACGTATTACTTCAAGACGTATCTAAGTGAATATTTGCATCACTTAATTGTTCTCATTCAGATGGCTATTTTAATCCTAAGATGTAGCGGTCAATCATATCATGCCTTCACAAAAACACACAACTAGAAAGCAAGCTGAATTCCTTCCAAAGGATATTTTCAATTGTAAATTAAGCAAAAATTGTTTATTTTCATCTATTTACAGTCATGTGGTTTTCAGTTGTTTAAAGTACCCTCTTATTATTATCAAAGAAATTAGCAAGGAAAATGGATGATTTCTCACTTTTTAAAGATGATTTTGGTACATAAAAAGCTAAATACATGGAAATAGATAATAGCTATTGAGTATATGTATCCCAAGAGACCAAGCATTCATCAAACTGAAAATGCTTGAAAGAAAATAACCACACACAATAATTGACAAAATAAATATAACTCTATACCTTACAGTTACAAACTGTACAATTTATCCTTTATGTATAAATTTCTTACATCTTAGGTAACCTTACCTTTGGGTCTGTATTATAAATTCCATGATAGCAAAACTTTGACAAAAGCCTGAATCTATTGAAAGTTAGAGTTATGCTATATTATTCATATGAACTGAATGTATGTATATAAAGGAAATAAAAAAAAAAAAATTGGTGGAGAAAGAGAACATAACAACATAAACATTACAACCAATGAAATTTACTCTAACACCTTCAAAACGGAGGGTTTTTTTTTTTTATTATCTTCCTCTCACTCTATAGCATTGAAACTTTACATGCATCAGCATTCATTCTTCACAGATTGACAACATAATACTTCAAATCAAAGGCAAGAATGACTTTTACAAATATGATGCCAATAGCAATTTTTCAGCACAGAAAAAAAAAATAACGAAAATATAAAACTTCTATTTTTTTTTTATGGAAAGAAAAAAAAAAAAAAATAAAGTTGATGGCAATAGTTTATTAGTAGTGATTTGGTCCATGGAATCAAATTAAAGAAAGTGAAAAACATTTTCTTTTAAAGATGAGTTTTAAGTTATTTCAACTTAACTAGATGTACTTTTAGTTTCTGCTGAAGATGTGCAATGTATTGGCTGCGTTGAGAGCTTGTGTCATTATTCATCATCAGCTATAACTTGACTTGATCTAGGTGCAAAGCTAAGCTGTGGCCAGCCCACTAATTTTGTGTCTTCTCTCGAATAGCTTAACAATCTAACCAATATAGTGTAGGCCAGCACTGAGGTTCAACATGACTGAAAGCATTATGAAATTTGAACTATTAATATATTTAAAGCTAAAATAATTATACCAATACATTTATTTGAATCTGCAATACTTTTTTTCAGCAAATGTATATAATATTAACTACAAACAAACATTGACACTGATAGCAATAGCCTGATGGCTGCTTAATAAGAACATGTACAGCACACAAATTATGTAAAAATATCTGTAAATTCAATTTGGAGCTCAAAACAGTGATGCCACCATGACGTTTCTTAAACCTGAAAACTATTGATGGCTTACAACTGTTATTTTAACAATAATCATTTTCTTTCATTGTATTTCAGAACTGCAAGTAAAAGCAGAATAAGCAGGTACTTAGGATTCAATGAAAAAAAATACTTTAAAAAAAGTAAGAATACCTGCATTGAAAACAGAGAGCAAAAAAGCTTGTTATCTAAAAAGAGAAAGAAAAAGTGGAAACTTACTAAAGACCAAAAAATTTTCTCACATAAGCAAAAATACTGATTTTAACCACAATGAAGCATCCCTGTGATGAAATAATCAAAATGTATGAAAATGAGATCTATGAGAGTGAAAGGACTCCATGATAACTTATTTGATTTTAATCAATTGATGTAGCTTTATTGATTTGGTAATTATTTTATCCTACTGGCCTTCAATAGGACTGGTGGAGTTGATGAACGAGGTCTAAATGTCAGGATACAGTTATATTGCAGAAAACGGAGACAAAAATTTTCAATAGGCAAAGAATCGGGGACCTTTTTTTTCACATTCATATTTAAATATAATGTTTGAAATAATAAAATTAGACGAAAGAGACATTTCAGTAAAATTGGCAATTATATGTTTACTAAAGCATTTACTGAGAAGTCGACATGCTTGCATTGACTTATCCATATTATTTTTCTTGAAAAAAAAAAAAAACAACTAAACCAAAGAAAACTAAAAAAAAAAAAAACAAACACTGGCTCAAGATATTCCATTTGTGCTTAAAAAAAAAGTTGACTTATACAAGCTCAACTTAAATGAATTCTACTGTATTTGCATTTCACCTGACTTAATATTCATTCTCATTTCTGTTTGCTCACACTTATACTTTCATTTTCATCCACTAATTACTCGGATGCTCATCCTGCACTTCCTTATGTCCATTTGTTTCAATGCCATTATAGTAACACTGATTGCACTGTGTTGCTTTACTTCTAGTTGCGCTCTTTCTTTCAATGCCTTTCAGTCAATTATGACAACCAGTTTCCACTTCATTTTAAAAACCTCAACTTGAAAGACCTGTAGAAGAGACATTTTTTTGAAAAGTATATAATCCATACACAGAAAATGATACTTAACTTTGCCTTTACTATTTACAAATGGGTATTGTACCATGACAAGAAACTTGAGCAAAATAAAAAAATAATATAACATGTAAAGCTATAAAAACAGTTTTGGTTTGGTTTGGTTTTTGTATATAGCCAGCCTACAACAAGGTGATCTCAGACTTTCAGGCCCTCCGTCAGGCCAGGGCACCGGTGGTGGGACTCGAACCCACGACAGAATGGTCCCTGCTGATCTCAGGGCGGACTCCCTAGCCACTGTGCCACCGACGGCCCGAACAATAGTTTCAAAATTGAGTAAGTTTGAATTGAGTCATGAAAAATAATAATAATAAAAAAAAAATACAAGCTCAATTATTCAAAACTTTTCTCTTAAAACCTTAGAATTAGTTTCTTTTTTTCTCTAAAATGTGCACCGCGAAATAGCATTCACCTCATCTTTCTTGGTAGAAATAAAAATCGCATTAACTTCATTTACTTTCAAAATGAAAAAGTTAATTAGCCAAAAACAAAAAAAAATTACAACACCCCTACCCAAAAAAAACTGAACGAAACAAAACAAACAAAAAAAACAGTACAATTTTTCTTGCTTTGTCAAAAGTAAGGGATAGGATCTGTGCCTTGAGAAATTGAAAAACAAAACGTTACCTAAATAATCATCCATCAGCGTTCCAATTGCAAACTGAGGATAAGATTAAGAATATGCAATATAAATAATTTTTTTACTAAATTCAATACCAGCATTATCCAACTAAATTCTAAATAGCATAAATCTATGGGCATTACCACTTGAAAACTACATGTTCAAAAGCTTTCATTTTTACACTTGTACTGAAATGATTAAATTTTAACAGAAATTGGTTGGGAGGAGTCATGTAAAAGAAGCTAAATAAAGACATTCTACTTCTCAAGTACATAGTTAGAACACTAAAAGAACTGAATAATACATATAATGCAGAAAAACATAATAATACTTTCTGAAATAGTTTGATACAAACTTATCTCAATAGACATTTTTTAACTACTTCACATATCTTTAGACCAATCCTAGTGAGTGAGATGCTGCATAAGAAAGATGTGAGAAAAAGTAAAGGATTTTTTTTCTTTAAAATAAATGCTTCCTAAAAATTGAAAAACCCATATCTTGATTCAAACTCATCTTATCCAGTTTTCACTATAGTGAACTTGAATCAATACTTCTTGTTTTCATATGAAAGATACTTGACCTTTACTTTTTCATTTATTGAAATCAAATGAAAAAGTAAAGGCCAAGTCTCTTGTTGCTAATGAAGATAAAAAAAAAAAGAAAATAACCGTTCGTTAGAATTAAAAACTGAATATTTGCTAAATCCTTGACATGGAGAGTCATAGATAACAAGTGTAATGCATTGGCATAGTCATAATACAGCCAGATATACAACAATAATCTTCACTTTTCTCCCTTTCCTTCCTATTTATTAAAATCTTTATCATTGTTGTTGCTGTAATTCAAGATCTGAGTGCACAGTTTGAAGAAATAATACATTGGTAACATTGCTCATTGTTAGGTAACAACTCATTTTTCAACAGTTTCCATAAATATGAGAAAGTAAAGTTCAAACTTACAATATCTTTGGCATCTACTCTAGTCCCAACAATTTTCAATCTAATTTCATCTTCCTCTTGAATCACAATTTCCTGAAAATTAAAAGGAGAAAAAAGTATAACGAAAATTTAAATTGTTACTTTTTTAATGCATGAAAAAATCCAAAACTATAAAAAAAAAAAAGGAAGTGATAGAAAGGCATTATGAATTCAAATGCTATTCACTATCCTTCATAACTCTTGACAGAGACTCAGATTCACTGCTTAACCAGGCAAACTTACAATTCTTTCTTTTATTAGTTTTAATTATAAATTTATGTCTTATGTGTTGCTATAGTAACATTGAAAGAATATAGATTTGTAATCTGAGATAAAAAAGAAATTACAGAAAATTATGTATGTCTGGGTTTACCTGTTGGCCTACTCTTTTTCATGAGCCGTAGTCAAACCTTTGTTTACAATAATAAAATGTGTAGTGGCACCAGAAAGTGAGACTTTTTGCAGTGGGCACAATTGCCATAAATATAAATGCAATTGTCACCATTCCTAATTTTTTTTATGCCAAAATTTCCTTACAACCTTTGTGAGAGTCTTGCAGTGTGTAATGCAGTTACATGGCCAGTTTTTTCACAGCACATGTTTATTTACAAAAATAATACTAATGAATAACATAATTAAATATTTGAGAATACTGTTTTATCATATATCGACTACAATCTCACACACCCATCAACAAAACAAAGCAAAGATTAAAAAAAAAAAAGCTTTAAGTTCTGCTTTCTTGAGAGGCTCCATTTTAAGTTTCTTTGACAAGAAGCATAAGTTTCTAAAACAAGTTTTGGTATATTGATTATTGTAAGGGTTGTGTATATAACAAGTCCACAACAAGGTGATCTCAAGCTTTCAGGCCCTCTGTATGCCAGGGTGGTAGTGGCAGGTCTTGAACCTGCCACAGAAGGATCCCTGTAGATCTCAGGGAGGATTCACTATCTACTATGCCACTGATGCCCTTTTGATTATTGTATGGAAATACCTTAGTAACATAATCCTCGATAAATAATTAAAAAACTCACAACAAGCTATCTCTGTCGGCTTCTTTTTTTTTTTTTTTTAATCCTATTATTGTTACATCTATGAACCAAATTATGCCAAAATTTGATGTTTTGCAGCAATAACAGGAAAAAAAAATTGAAAATTATAAATTGATATTGAAGTTTCAGACTCAAGGTCTCTCGTCTATTTTGACGAAATTGCGCTCCTCTTGTTTTTACCTCACTTCAAGACAACATTTTGCAGTTTAGATATGTAAACTATTTTGGTCTTGTGCATAATTTAAAAGCCAAAAAACAAAACAAAAGAAACAAACAAATATATTTCTTACACATGAAACACCTATTTAAAACATGTTATATATTTTTCCACTGTGTTGAATTATGGGTTCCTTTATTTTCTCTTGGTGGAGAAAAAAAAAGGGGAAAAAAAAATAAAAGTCATTACCTCATCCTTTGTTTTGTAACATGGGGGATTGGAACTAGGATCAAACTCCATATCAGCAGGAATTGACTGTTTAAGAGAAGGGGGGAAAAAATTAACAAAAGTAGAGAAAAACCTTTCTATACATATAAATGCATTAATCCTAGACAACGAAATCACAGGCAAGGAATGAGCATCAAGAGCTTAACAAAACAAAACAAAAAATTAGCACTTGAACTTGACTTGAACAATTTGACCGATACATCT
This sequence comes from Plakobranchus ocellatus, assembly GCA_019648995.1. Taxonomy (NCBI): domain Eukaryota; kingdom Metazoa; phylum Mollusca; class Gastropoda; family Plakobranchidae; genus Plakobranchus; species Plakobranchus ocellatus. The sequence goes on along the minus strand of BLXT01007679.1, from coordinate 832,008 downwards.
CTTGACAATGGGAGTTTGTTCATACAATTTCCATTTTTACTCAATAAAGAATCACTATTCAATCCAATTTTTTAAAGCTGGCTGGATATCTAGAGTAAACCAAAAGTATCATTTAAACAGCAATATTTCACCTTCTAATATTAAGTTAGAGACTTATTTTTTCATAATTCTAACTGATATTGTCACATCACAGTTACAGCCGCGTTTTCTAGTTCTTTGTAATTCACTTTCTTAAATTATTTTTATAACAATTCTGCTACGTTTATCTTTGTATAACAGAACAAAAATAAAGGACCTAAGGGACAATTAAAAAAAAAACCATTATAACAAGATCTATGGAATGAAAGCTGTAATATCTAAAAAAACAACAACAGTTAAGCGTTGCAATGCAGATATTACATATAACACTAAACAGTACTCACAAAGTAAATTGATAGTAGAACAAATAAAACATATTACATCATCAAAGCCATTACCGTGAATTTTTTTTATTTATATCTTTTTTCTTATTAATTTTCTTTGCTTGTACTGTTTAAGTCACATCTTTAATATGTAATTGGCAAATTTTATTTCATCTTTACTTCATATATCAATCCAGTTGCCATTCCACCCTTTGGATCCTAGATTTTATAATGTTTGTGGTGCTTTCTGAGTGATAATCTTGCTGATTAATAATAATAATAAAAAAAAAGAAAAAAAACACACACACACACACAACAGTGAAACAATGACCAATCAAAGCTCTTACCCTTAATATTTTTTTTTTTTGGTGAGCAGCCTCAGAAATGTTTTGGCATCATGCACATGAATTTTTTTAACAGAATATATAAAGAAAACAGAAGAATAAAGGTATCATGGAAGCATTCAAGGAGAGAAAGATAAGACAAAATATACTGCCTATACCTTCTACACATCTTGTTTTTGAAAAATAACAATGAGTGTAACGGATATGAAGTATTTTAAACAAAGTTAACTGTTTACTTTGACATCTTACATCTTTAAAAAGAGAGTGAAGAGGTGAAAAAGGAGATTCATGCTGTATAAAATTAATGCACTTACATGTCGAGAGATGAAGCAATTGAGAGGCCCAATTTCTGTGAACAAACCTACCTGCAATAATTATATATTTTAAAAGTTATTATATGAATAAATGAAGACAGTTTTGCGGACGTCAGCTTATAGGATTGAATGACTTTAAACTCACTCTTTTCAACAGCATTTTAAAGCAGAAAATGCACTAAATTAGTAATGGAACGTACATCTAGTATTCTCCTTTTCTCAAATACATGGTGGAAAAAACACACCATTTCAAGCTCATATCACTTAAGAAAGTGAAGAGGGTGCTGGATTGATGGAGTTTAGTTTATGCCCAAGTATTACAATTAGATAAAAAGTAAAATCACTTTTATTGAAAAAAAACAAAAAAAACCTCCATATGCAGCAGTAGCTTTCGACTTCAAAACATGGCAGCAGTTAATTTTAACGACTCCAATATGCAAAATTTAATATGCTTTTATGATTTCAGTGTCCTCTAGTTAAGTCTGATGATTGGAAAAAAAATGTCTGTGCTTTGAGCCAAAATCAATTGTTAAAAATCTGGGCACATTGAAAACTTATCTAAATCAAAACATGTGAATACAGAATTTTGTAGAACATTTCTGGAACAAACAGATCTTAGCATCATTTTTTTAATGTGGGAAATGTTTTTTTTTTTTTCAAATATTATAAGGAAAATTGAACAAAAGGCTTCCAAGGTATCTTTAAAAACCTCATTAATGTTTTAATTTAAAATTTCAAATGGTCTTGAAAACTTTACAGTTCTATGTAGTTGTAGGAGGAGATATAGCCTTTTTCAAGATACAGATTCCAAGACAACATCACTGCTTTGGGAACCAGTGGAAAAAAAAAAGGAATTCAAACATTTGTTTCATATTTACAGGACATTTCACTTAATTACAGGGAACATTTTTTAAAATAAAAAAAAAATCAGTGTAGTTCCCTTCCATACCTCTAAAACTAAATTTGAAACTTTTAAACAAAAATGATTTTAAAATCTTAATCTCTCTCAGTTTTGCATTCAAATTTGCTTGTTCAACTTGCCAGTTTAAGTTGCTTGTCAAACATGAACTTAAGTTACACAATTAGGAATGGCATTTTGATTATAGCTATGACTCTTTCAATTTTGCTCTATAAAATGTCCCACTAAAAGATTGTATTTCATATGGGAAAATATTTCTAAATAAAATAGCGGTGCTCTTACTTTATTCACTTGAATAACAACAGCATCCAAAACCTCTCCTTTAAAAGGTCTAAACACAATAGCTCTATACTTGACAGGATATATGACAAATCCTCGACTTGGCTGTATTAAACCAGCACCTATATTGTCTATTGATGTCACAGCAATGACAAAGCCATATCTGAAAAATGAAAGGTATGAAAGCAGCATGACTATATGTGCATAAAATGTCACTCCTATTTCCTACACACACACACACACACTTGATTAATCCTGATGAGTTAAATGAAATTTTTCAGAAAATAACATTTGCGTATTCCCCCTGTTTTAAATATTCAATAAACCAAATTAAAAAATAAATGTATCTTGGCCTACAAACATATCAGTATTCAATTTAAAGCTGACAATTTGCAGTTTGTTTTGTAGTTTATACCAATGGTGTAATGGTTTAACATGTTTAGAAAGCATCTCATGACTATTTGGGCTGGTCTCAGAGCATTATGCATTACAGACATATTTTATTTGACAGTGCACTTTAGCCAAAACAGTTACAAATGATTTGTATCTGTTACTGGAACAAAAAATAATAATTAAAAAAAAAAAGTATAATTTTTGTTGCATTCCCCCGTTTTTGAAAAATAAATTTGGATGTAGGATATGTGACACATCTGCTGTAGATCTAGACTCAGAGTGGTTGATCTTTTGATTAGGCCTTGTTTTCTCATATAACATTAAATCGCGATCTGAAGCGGCCTCAGCTAGGCCTTTTATTGTTTTAGTTTCCCTCTACTTTAGATCTACGCATATCTAGAAAGTTTTTGAAAATACAAAAACACTGTTTACAGGTAGACTTAAGATTGTAAGCTAGAAGTTTTTAGATTCTAACCTACAGACCAGATAAGTTTGGGATGTCATTAGAACATTTCAGAGATGTGTACATGTTAAGGTGGGGATAAGTGAGAGTATTTAATCTGTCAATATTTTTTGCTAACCTTTTTTACATAAATTTGTAACATCTAGTCTTTTCTGGTATGAACTGTTTGCCTAATAATAATAATGTAATTAGCTTGGTATTAAATAAGTACTAGTAGTATTTTCTAAAAGCTGAAGGCAGTGGATATAAAAGACAGTTGAGAAATTATTGAGCAGATCGGTGAGATATAGACAACTAATTTTAGTGAATTTGTAGATCATAAAATCTTGAAAAGTTACCACAATGTTCTAAAATTTTTTTCATATTTAAAGTAATAAAATGTTCATTCATTTTTTTGGCAATACTTGGAGTGATTTCTGTTCTTTGGTTTGTTAAAACTTGTCACAGGCAGTTTTCAGCTAGACCTACAAATGAATAGCAAAAAGCCATTTCTGTAGTAAAAAGTTATTAACCAAATCTATTTTTGGCTTTAGATTACATTTAAAGTCAAAATAGTATGAAAGATTAAGAAAAGTTGTTGCGCAGTGCAGAGCAGATTAAAAATTTCTGAGAATGCGATTGATGAGGAGCATTTTGGTTTTTTTTTTTTAAACTGTCTACTATAAAACTCTGAGCAAAAATGCCTACCACAGCAAAATAATTTTGAGATGAGTCAAGTGTAAAAATAAGGTACAGATCTTTGCTTAAGGCAATACAGCTGCCAGTAAAAAAATTTTTTCTTACTGCCTTGCTATTTTACAAAATGAAAACCTGATCATCAACTGCTAAGGCTTTTCATAATTTGAACATGCCCACAATTCATCAATAAATCTACTTTTGTATAATATGGGTTAATCAGCCAATAGATCGTCTAAGGCCAGAGGTACAGAGCATAATTAAATCTACTTTTTCTCTTTCTTTTTTTTTTTTTGTTGCACTAAATCACAAAATGGCACACCTCAAGATTTTGTGATAAAAAGGGTAGACTCACAGAACAAAGTTTTTGAGTCACAGAACTTTGACATGCATTCAGAAATTTTAAGATAGTAGGTATGTCAGCCTGTGTCCCCTCTTCAAAGTTTGCTCTTCCCTTGCAAAAAGGGGAAAAAAAAACTAAAAAGCCAAATTTGTTTTGAAAATTTCTGATGATGTATACAATAAGTGACCAAGTTAGACTTTGGGATTTCATCTAAAGCCTTTTCAATACCTTATGAAATATTGCTTGCCTTCAATGACCTATTTGAAACATTCTAACTCTTAAATGGATTCAAACTTTGTAGAAACAAAGTACTGTAAGATGAATTTCAAGCTTTATAATAACAAACCCTTTTATACTGAGACACTATCAACCATGTTCACTTGCTTGTTCTGAGGAACTACAAACCAAACTTGGTATTTAATTCATTTTAAAACATATAAATTTACACTTTGAATATGATTAAATGGAAATTTCTATACCACAACCAATTTTTAAATCAGCTACCAATTTTGAAACAACAGTTAATGATTGCTCTCTCAAGCCCAGTTCATATTAAAATAAAATAAAAAATTTGGAGGTTAAAGTGCTGCATTAAAAAAAAAAGCCCTGATTGCATACAAACAAAAGATTGGTTAACTCAGCACTAAGTCCATTTTGCAGCAATATAACAAAGTTTTGATCAACATTGAAATTACAAACGTCTTGCAAAAGAAGGTGTGATATCAATTTAAGATTTTGCACACTTAGATCTTCAAAATCATTTTTTTAAGGATATTTCATGATAATAGAATCTTCACAATCTAAAGAGTAGCAATGTTTCATTTTAAAAAATCTGTCTATGGACAGTTGGCACAATTAGTCAGTATAATTAAAAGGCAAAATATATTTCAACACACATCTGACATACTTTCCTGTGCAAGTTCCTTCCACTTCAGTAAATAACTTTTGCTTGACTGTATTCAACAAATTAGGGCCAAAATAGCGTGGATGTAGAAGAATCTCATGCTCTAAAGAGACCTGGAGAAGCCAATATTCAAGAGAATAATTTTCTCAAAGCATTAGAAAAAAAACTTAAAATTTATTTCTATTTCAATCTTTTTTCCTGTGCTTTAGTGTTCATGAATCAAATAGATATGAATTCACATGTTTGTATTGAAATAAGTAAATTCTTAAGAGCCTCTTTACACTTTATTCATGGATAAAATTTTTACTGGGGGCTCTATAAGTAGTACGTATAACATCACTTGTAAACTTGTCTCCTCCATCATGATAAATCTGTCAGACAAATTGTGGATGGTTTCAAATGTTCACACCTTTCAACAATCAATATCAAATACTGAAGTTTAATTGGCAATTGCATCATACTGCATCTTTATTGAAAACTAGAGGACAGATTCATACAATGCCGCATTTTAAAAAATTCAATCAATTGCAAATAAAAATTCATTCCTTTTTTCAATTCTGTAAAGTTGCATCAAATTTGTATGACCTGAATTTTCACAAAGTACAAAAAAGTTAAGTTACACATTTTGAATTTGATAATACTGATTTGTTTGGCTAAGCAGATTGGGTCTTGGTTGATAACTGCTTGCTTTATGAAATGCAGAGTCCATCAGTGATATCATCAGGCATGGGAATTACTCATATGGAAAAACTCTGAAACTGTGCCAAGGTCCAAGGGCCGCCTAGGCCCCGGTGGGATGCAGGTGCAATGCCTTGCTGGGGGGGGGGGGTCCAGGGGGACTAAGCTCACCAGCCGAAATTGATCCTTCACAAATTTAACGCATTTTGGAGACCACTTCTGGCAGTTAGCAGCAGAATTTACTGTTTAATAAAGAATATTTAAAAACTCATTTTTCACTTTTAATTTTGCTCCTGTACAATTTTTCCACGGATTGGTTAAAATTTCTGCACAAATTTATTTTTTAATTTTTAAAGGGAAATTGCATTTCTGGAGACAATTCATGATGAGTCAGTTTCAATAGATCTTGCTTAACTTTGCCTCCACTTTATATAAAATATATCAATCAATAAAATATTAGAGAATTTTTTGTTCCAATGGTGTCTGGTGACCTTACTTTGAAAAGGAGGGTTAAAAATTATGAAAGACAATAAGACATGGGGGATAAATAAAAGACCTTCGCAACGACAGGTCAAGTTCTCTTAGTGCTTTTTTGCTACATCATGATTGTTCTGGTGACAATAGCAATGAAATCTTACATTTGATAATAAATCAGTGCAAATTAAATAAAAAATAATGAAATGTTGAAACCACTGACATAAATAGCTGCTCAAAAATGATGAGAGCATAGAATTTGGCGACAATAATGAATAGCAATGAAATATAGCACTTGATGATGAATCCGTACAAATTAGGCTAAAGAAAATAATTAAATGTTGAAGCTGTTGGCATATAACAGCTCCTTCAAAGTGATAAGAGCATAGAAGTTGATGAGGATAGTGTTTGGCTCATAAACCTCACCATGAGAAAAACATTCATCAATTCTTAAATAGCAAAATGTTCATAGTTATATTTCATAACAATGTCATAAAACTATTACATATTATGCATTATAAATGCTTGTGGTATTGTAACTGCGATATAAAAGTAATTTTTGTTGATAGCGTCTAATTATACATTAGTGTCTATCATCCTATTCTGCTTGGATACTGATCTTCTAAGTTATTACAGGTACTCTGTTATGTTTAGAAAAAAAATATGTACCCTTTGTAAAAAGTACATGTATCTTGATCATAAAGGTAAAAGCCATTCAGAGCCATATGATATATATGTATTATTCAATGGTTTCTTGTGGCAAAATTCAATTGAACGTGCCCTGTCTGAAACTGACATTAGCATTAGGGGCCGTTCAAA
>BLXT01007679.1:780885-802612 GCA_019648995.1 Plakobranchus ocellatus | reverse complement strand
AAAGTCGGATTTTTAATTCTTGGTCGGAAAAAAAAAATTGCTCGACGGGAGATGGTTAGGTTCGTTGGCGGCATTAAAAATGCGAATTTATCGAAGTGCGGCATGTACGACGCCATTTTGTTTTGTTGACCTAGAAGCGGGCAGCGCATGCGCATGTAGACGATGCTTATAGCGATTGTTCCGACCTGAGGCCTATGTAGTATTAGGCTATATATCGTTATCTTTTAACAATATTGTTGATATTGTACCGCGAGACTTATGTTTCTTTCTTTATGCCATGCCTCATTTACCTAAAGTTGGATATTGTTACAGTTTATCACTTCAACAAACACTTGTAACTTGGCATTCACAAAGGCTGATAAACTTGTTTTCATATTAGCATAAGATTTAGATTTCTAGATCTGTTTCTAGGATTGCAGCTGTAGGTAGATCTACCTGTGCATTAAGTGTTTAGAGTGTTGTACAAGAGAATCTCAACGGACTTAACTGATCAAATCTAGGCCTAGCCCTAGAATCTAGCTCTAGATCTAGATTAGATTACGATTCTAAATGAGACTATAATTTAGAATCTTGATCAAGACAATACATAAATTTTTAGATCTAGATCTACAATCAAAGGATTTTGAAGAGCCTCTTAGATCTACTTATTCACGTCATTGTAAAGACAATGACATTCATCATGGGAAAGTGTTATTTTAATCCCGAGTGGTTGTCGGATCCAAAATTTTCTGAATGGTTGATGGAAATTCCTAATGAAAAGACAGAATTTACATGTAAGTACTGTTCACAGACCTATATTATTGGACAGTCTGGCATCAAAGCACTAATTTCTCATATGGACTCTAAAAAGCATGCAAAGGCACAAACCAGTAGCTGTGGATCTAGATCTTTGTTATCCTATGCAAAGATAAGCACAAACAGCACCAGCTCGAGTGCGACTCAGTCACCAGGATGTGTAACTTCTAAAATTGATCAGCTTGGACCTTCTATGCCCAACACAGATTTGCCCCTTGAAAGTAGGCCTAACTCCAAACAACCTGCACCTCTCAAAGTGTCAAACAATGCGGTCTTGAGAGCTGAGGTGAACAGGAAGATTAATATAATGTCTTAATGTGAATGCAAGTAAGGTAGAAGACTCATAACAGAACAGTAGATATGGACACTCATTGGTTTGCTATTATTGTACATAGTGGCAACCACAAGTAGGAGTAATTGATTGACACAAGAACAGTAGAAAAACTTATCTGACAAGCAAGAAGAACACAAGAGGTAGCTTTTAAAGGTAAGCCAACATAGTCCATTATGAGGTATTAAACTTAAGGCTGTTAAGTTCTCGTTTTTTTCTGCTGCTACTGTTTTTAGGCCGTGATAATGGTAGGATTTTTAAAATTATGGTAGGATTTTTCAAGACCTGACTTCCCTGGACACCCTGATTACGTCTGCACCCAAAAAAAAATCTGTCTTGAAAGAATTAATATATTTAACATGTCCATTTTGTGAGATCAAGCACAGCAATGATACTCTTAAGCTTTCAGTGTCAGACTAAGCGACACAACAAGAAAGATAAGTTTGTATGCAAATTGAAATAGAAGTAATCCTTAAAAAATAAAACAAAAGTCTGCGACTTAAAATAAAACAAAGCAGAAAAGTCATTATCTATATATATATACTGGAAGTAGGCAGTCTGAACCCTGCCTGGCACTGGGTGCCAAGCACAAAAAAATCAAGAAATCATTACTTTTACCCCTGACCAGATCACATACTACTAAAAATAATCGAAGCATCAGATAAAGAAATGAACCTGACAACAAAACTTCGTAAAGTGGTGGTACAATTCCAGAAGATCTTTGTAAATCTGTTTTTATAGTACTGCCCAAAACACCAGGAGCAACAGAATGTGAACTTTATAGAACAATCAGTTTAATGAGCCATTTTACAAAAATACTGTTAGTGTTATGCGTTTTGATGCATAGAATGTGCAAGAGTCTTAAGACCAGAAATTTGTCCAAATCAGTTTGACTTAATGCCTGATAAAGGGACTAGAAATGCAATATTCACTTTGTCAATGCTTGACAGGTGTATAGAAATGCAAAAAGATCTCCATCTCTGTTTCATTGGTTATTCTAAGGCCTTTGACAAAGTAAGACATGCAGAGCTGTTTCGTATGTTAGAAAAAAATAGACATCGAAGGGAAAGATCTGAGAGTAATTAGAAATTTATACTGGGATCAGACTGCATCTGTAAGAATTGAAAGAGAACATAATGGTTTCAAACCCATCAAAAGAAATGTGAGGCAAGGATGTGTAATGTCTCCTGATCTTTTTAATCTATATAGTGAAATAATCTTAAGGAATCTTGATGGTATTTCAAGCTTAAAAATAAATGTAGAGAATCTTAATAATCTCAGGTTTGCAGATGATACAGTTTTAATAGCAGAATCTGGCAAACAACTCCAAAAACTTCTATATACTGCAGTTTTTGAGTGCTAAAGAATGGGCCTGTCTTTGAATGTAAAGAAACCGGGATGTATGGTCATCTCAAAGAAATCGTCTAACCCCAAGTGCAATGTCTTTAGCAAAGGTAAATAAATCAAGCAAGTTTGAAAATTCAAATATCTAGGTTACCTGATAATATCAGAATCAGATGGCAGATGCACAAGTGAAATAAGTAAAAGAGTAGCCATGGCCAAAGATACATTCCAAAAAATGAAACAATACCGGCAAATAGAAACATGAGTATAAAAACCAAAATAAGGTTAATTAAAACATGTGTGGTCAGTACTTTTGTATGGTATTGAGTGTTGGACAATAAACAAAGAAATAGAGAAGAAACTAAAAGCAGTAGAGATGTGGTTTATCAGAAGAATGATGAGGACATCATGGACAGAAAAAAAGTTAAGTGAATTAGGCCTAGTACCAAAGAGGCTTATCTTGAGCGATCATTCATTAAAACCATAAGACAGGGGCAACTACAGTTTTGAGGCCATATTTGCCGACACAAGGGTTTTAGAACACTTAGCAATCAATAGAAAGATTGAAGGCAAACACAGTAGATGTAGACAGAGAATAACTGTTATTGAAAATTTTACGTCATGGGCAAAAGGCAAGGGTAGCAATAACAACTTTGTAAGGTTAACTGAGAATAGGTTTGAGTGGAGGGATATGATCGCCAATGTCTGTTCCAGACCAGGTATCTCATGATGATACTCTGTTTTCTGTCATAGATGACAAAAATAAAAATACATGTATATGAGGCATTTCCAAAAATTGGTCTGTTAAATAGGGACAAAGAAGTCACAAAATAAAACTTACTTAATCCACTTTAACATATGCTCACTATGCAAAGAAATAACTCAACTTTACAGTTCTAAAAGGAAAAAGATAAAAAAAAAAAAAAGCTTTAAAGAAATGTGTAAGGTTTATGCTCACAGTTTCATCCAGTTGTGGACAAAACTTTTCTGGTGCATAAAATTTTAAGGTTTATGTTCACAGTTTCATCCAGTTGTGGACAAAACTCGTTTCTGGTGCATAAAATTTTAAAGTTTATGTTCACAGTTTCATCTAGTCCTCTACAAAATTCTTTTCTGGTGCCTAAAATGTATAAATATTTAAATGTGCAAATAGTTGGATGGTTGAGAAATTCCTCTCCATTAAATCTAGGCAAAATCCAAATGTGCTGGACATTGTATAAAAAGTTCAGAAATCTTATTTTTTGTTTAGATACATATCTCATATCAATTACAACAATTTTGTCTCACTACTCTCCAGACAAATGAGAAAAAATGTCAGTGTCCAGACATAATATTAACATCAACAACAAAAATTAGGAGTAAAATGAACACACAATGAATTGAGAAATAAATAACAGATTGACTAGGTAGCTTTTTTTGAACAACATATTGTAATCTGATGCTTAGAAACAATTTCAAGAAATATTCAGGGATATTTTTTAACGAAGCAAGTCGTTTGATCACTCAAAGCAAAAAAAATTTACAGCAGCCTTAAAAATAAAACTAGAAATAATTGTTAGAATGATGAATATGAGGTCCAATGATAAAACCATGTTCATAGCATTTTGTTGAATAGATCATTTTTGAACTTTTGGACATTTATGACAAGTTTTGTTAAAGAGCTGCATTTTATGCATTTTTCTTGCATTAATTTTTTTTTATTATTAATCTCATTCAGAATCATTTGATGTTTTACTCGATGGTAATGCTGATTTTGACCAGTCTTTGTTTGAATTTACCTCAACAACTATAGATGTGAGTGCTTCTCTTAATTTTTTTATTTTTCTTTCTTTCATTTTCTTTTTTATTTTTAAAACAAAACAGGTAAAATGGTGTGAAAAATAAGTTCGTCAGGTAAAGGTGTCCATTAATTTAAAGAATTGTCCATAAAAATTGTATGGCTAATTTTCTTTACAGAGCTTCTATTCTAAGAAGTCTTGTAAATTTTTTTTTTTTTTTTGAGCGGAAGTGTATTTTTTTTAAATAGAAGCATTGTCCATTACTCAATGTAGTGCAAATTTTGTTATGTTTGATTTTTTCCTTTGAGAGTTAACCATGGATGAAAATATATTTTAATATGTTATAAGTTTTTTTTAAGTTTCTTTTTTACTCATCAGAATAAAATAATGGAGTCACCATGTGAAGTGAAATGGCTGGGAAGTCCTGAAAAATCACCTACCATGTTGCAGGTACATTTTTTTTTTTAACTGATGGCAACCCATTTGATTCTATATAGTTAATTGCATTGTTGCCCCCACATTTTTCACTAATGCCAAGCTATTTTGCTGTTCAGGCATGTCTATGGGTTTGGCTGGAGTTGCCACCTACTTTACATGCTAAGTATTCTTGAAAAGTTTCATTCAATGGACATACATCACACTTTTCTATTTTATAATTAAAGGTAATGTTTTAATCATTTGACCAATTATCACTTTCTATAATAGAATTTCAAAGTGCACTAGATAGTCCTGATAGTCCAAAGGTGAGATAAAATTATCAAAGGGCAACATTGCGTTACTTGGCTGACACTATGGGAAAATGGTATGTGAGGTTTGCAAAAGACGAAAAATGACAATAATTCTTCTTACCCTTAATTACATCAAGGACTAAATATTGCTTTACACTAGCGTTGGTAATGCTGTAGTGGTTATAATAGCTATGGCAGCAGCAGGATCAATTATAATTGTAGCCATAGTAGTGATATCTATTAGCTTTTTGGTACTTATTGATAAATACAGCTCCCTTGTCTGAAATTGTCAAAGCTGAATAAGATGATGGGCTCTTATTTACTATCTTATAAGTTAGCAAAACTAGAAATGAAAATGTCGGATAATAAATTTTTACATAAATGAGTAAAAGGTGGATTGTCAAGCTTGGTCCAAGCATTGAGAATAATAGTTCTGATTGTTCTTGGCATACACATTCTGAGAATTCTGAGGTAATTTGCCACGGCTTTCCTCACTGTCTTTACTTTTGCTGGGTCTTAAGAAATCTAGCTATGTATATAATGCTTGGTGGATACAGATGGGCAATAAAAAATTGACTTACTCGGGCTGTTAGTCAACTGCCCTATCAGGTAAGCAACTGTTCCTCCCCTAAATAAGTATAAACATGAAATTGATTAAAATTATCCCTTTAAAAAAATGAGATACTGTTGATACTGTGTGAACAGTAGTGCAATATTCAATATCTAAGGTGCTTGTCTACCATGCTTGGTGAGTGCTTTAGTCACCATACGGGGTCCATTTAATTCAATCTGTTCTCTTTTATGAATCCAAAACCAATTTGGTTGCTTTGAATATGGCAAAAATAAAAATGACAAGGCAAGTAGAGGCAAATTATTTGACTTTGATGCATGGCAAGAAAAAAGTAAGGTCCCTACACATGGTGAGATTACTAAGCAAGAATTATTGTCTTATTAAGAGTGATACTCTCCTTTTGTTTCCCTAGGGCACAACCAGCATCTTTGGTATCCAGTGTGACCCACACACTCCTGAAGATCAGACATATGATATATCCCACACAGAGGTTGTTTCCCCTGATAAGGTCATTCCTACACAGAAGATGGAAAAGTCTGACAAGCACAGAAACAAAACTTTGTCCCAGGGTCAAAAAAGCTCTCATGAGTCTAGCCTCCCTGCAGAAAAAATAGCCGGTACTTTGCCAAATAAAATACGCTCACCTTGCCATAAGAGGGTTTTCAATCTAAGCCAGGTTGTTCCATGTGCTAGCTGTAGTGCAAAAGATTTTGCCTTTGATGATGGAAAATCTGAAGAATGCATGCCTTCTACAAGGGATGATACCCAAGTGAGTAATTTTATAAACTGAAACTGCTCACTCATGGCTTTGATGACTTTTTGTGCATTAAACATAGTAAGGACCCCTTGAATACCAAACAGTTGTTTCATTGCTGTGAATATAATAGATTTCCTTTCTAGTTACTTTATTTTATAATAAATCTTATGGAAGACAAAATTTCCAGATTAAATCTATGGAAGAAAATTTGTTTGCTCTGAGATATTGGCTGGGCCCTGTGTTCCAAAGAAAATTGCCATATTTTAAAGATATTTTTTGTGGTAAAATTAAGAATTGGAATAGAAAAATACTCCTTATTTTATGGAAAATGTGTGAAATGATTATTGTACATACAGAAGAGCTGGCCTGCAGTGGGACCGGTATTCACTTTTTATTGCTCTATATCTAATAGTAAATATGGTTGCTTGTAATCAAATTGCAATCAAATTGCACTAAGACTATCTTCCAATCTATCTTCTTTTTTTTTAAACGATGAGTGATAGAATCGACACCAGCCAGTCATCTTCGGAGAAAGAGAGAGTGTGTGTGTGTGTGTTTAAGAACCCGTATGAGAATGTTTTTGTGCTGCAACTTGCAGGCTTAAAATGTGGGTTTGGTCATTGATGTCTTACATAGTGCCCACCATTTTAATAATGAAGATAGGAAGAATGGTTGCATTGACCTGTGATGGCACACCATCATGCATTGTTTTTACCTAGATAAAGGTCTATTCCTTGAAGATTGTTGTAGGAAGAGCACAGTTGTTTCCACATAATTAAAATTTGGAAGACTCAAAGTTAGTAATTTTACCCAATATTTCTTTGTTTGGGCGCAGCCATTTGACAACTTTTGGTTAAACTGAAATTTTCTGTAGTGTTCTAGTTGTTTTAAATTCATCTTGTTGATTTCTTGCTCAAGTTTATGTACAGAAAATTATTTTTCTTGTATAGAAGTGACTTGATTTGTTTTGAGTGTAGGCAATGTAGATGGGTGTGTACTCTTCTATAGTCTATGATCATGTGGAGAAAAGGTAGAAAGGAAGGAGCTCAGCAATGAGCCTTGATTGAATAGTGAATCATCAATCATGCTCTTTTTTTATATGCCACAAGAGGGGGAAGCCACGGTTGGTGCACCTGTGGGTATAGATCTATCAACTGCATGTTATGACCAGTAAAGTAACATGATAGAGGTGGCAGGATGTTGGGACAATAGGGATGCGATTTGAACAAGGAATGTCTCAATTGAACTGGCTGGGGTATTACTGTTTTACAGGAGGAATAGATGGACATCAATATTGTCAATGCTTAGCTCAGAGGTGGTATTGACTTTGTCATGGTGATGGAGTAATTACATTCATTTTTACCAGATGGTTCCTCTCCGCCTCAGTAAACGTAAACAATCAAGCCCTAAGAGAACTCCACTCTATAATATTTCCAACTTGGCTCAAGATATTCCTGTTGAATTTGATGAGAGCTTCAAGGAAGCTGCACACTGGATAAAGAAAGAGATATCAGGTGGCATCTTTTTTTATCTTCTTTTTGAATATTATAAAGAAAGGATTACCATGCTTTACTAACAATGTATCCAATTTATTGCCAAAAAGGATGAAAAATAGTTGCAGTTTTTTCACCATTGTAAAGCAAAAGCCATGATTGAGAGACTATGAAAGAAATATTTTAAGTAGATCAAGGTAAAAAATAAATAGGATTTTGATAGGTGATTTTATAGTGGTTTTCTTATATTTATGAAAGTATTTGCTCAGTTTAACAGCAAGGATGAATGCATCCAAAACTGATGTAATTCAAAAACCTAAATTTAAGCATTTATTAATTTTTTTTTTTTCAAACACGATTCACAGAAATTCTTATGACTATCAGAATGGTGCTAAACCCCCTTTTGGCATTATCTCTTTATAATCTATTAATATAGCACTTAATAAGTATGACATTTTTCACTTTTCGTTCAGATGAAAACAATGAACTTTCTTTACTTGATGAAATTCAATTGTTTTCCATTCACTATGCTGATGAAACTGCATCTTTGCTATGTCTTAACCTTTTTATTCTACACAGCCTCAGAAATCCAGGTTCAAGCAGAAACTGAAATAATGTTATCAGCATCAGAGTTGCATGGCTTACTGAAAAAAGAAATAATTGAGTGGGATGAGAATGCTGCTGTGTGGGTAACAATTTTTTATGTATAAACATTTTCTAAGCTCATTCCTTTCTGTTGGCAAATCACTTTCAATTCTAACCGAAGAGTTTTATTCTTTTTGTCATGTCTGATTGAGAGAGGGCACTTGGCAGTTACAAATGCAACTCTTTATATGGATTTACGTATTTACGTAAATGCAGTTACAAATGCAACTCTTTATATGGATTTACGTATTTTATATGCAGATGGCATGTGCATTTATAACTTGTTAGCCATTATCATGCAGATGGCATGTGCATTTATAACTTGTTAGCCATTATCATGCAGATGGCATATGCATTAGCTTGAATTCATAGGTATTGGATGCTTCCACCATTAAGGGAAGGTGCTGTATTGATACTTGTTACATCTAGAAAATTAGACTAACCTAAACTTCATTTCTCGCAGGCCTGATGAATTATATTTTTATGAACGTCCTTTTTTTTTGGGGGGGGGGGGCTTTTTATAGATGTTTTGACTCTACTTTTGATGACTCGTGTCAGCAATAATAGTCTTGAGGAGTATGCATCACAAATATTTACTTTTTTTATATATTTTTATATTTTAATCCTGTCCATTATTATTAGTATTGCTCAACCTTTTTCTCTGTCTATGTCATCTTTGACCTCTTTTCATAATACCTTGCAGGAATTTTTTCAATTTTTGTCAAGCCTTTTTAATAAGAAATGTGTCTAGACTATTTTAATTTTTGCTTCTTTAACCTTGCAGAACTGAAAATGTTTTAGAAGAAGAGTGTTCTAAAGTTTTGAAAGAAACAAGTGGTTCTTTACAATCCAAACTGGACCTTAGAAAATCCTCTTGGATGAACGGTTTTATGATGTATAGCAGAATTCACAGGAAGAAGTTTATACAGTAAGTGTTGTAAAAAAAATTAAGATTAAGAGAAAATAATTGCATTGGCCTTTAAAAGTTTAGCCAATTTATTGTTGGTTGTTCCCCAAGCTTTTTCATTTTATTTTTCAAGTATTGCTCAGGGTTGTCCTTTTTGGAGAAATTTTTCTTTCTTCCTCGTGACGACACTTTTGAAAAGTATGATAATGTGCATGCTATCATAGTGCTTCTTAATTTGCACATATTTCATGATTGGTCATAGTTTAATCTAAGAAAAATTATAACCTTTTTATTTCCAATGTCATTGAACATTTTCCATCCAATCTGTGATATAGGCCTACTTACCTCTAAAAGTGCCAAAAAAGGTTTTATTTCTAAGATATTTAAATCTATTTTTGTCTACTTTCCCCTCTTAGAAAAATAAAACGTTATTTGTATGTCTTTATTAAAAAAATATTATTTCTCCAATTTAAATCGGACATAATGCCTATAGCATTCCTATTAAGTTATTTTTAAGTACAGGTCAGTTACATGTATCCCTTTTGTGTTTGATGTGAGTTTTTTTTTTTCATTTCTTGCAGAAAGCACCCCGGTTTCCACACTGCAATGATTAGTAAATTAATGGGTCATGCCTGGAGATCAATGTCTAGTGAAGAGCAGCGGCCTTATACGTATGATTTGAATCAACTACGCTTATAATTTTTTTTTTAATTAGATATGGTATGATGTTTCAAAATAGGTTTTAAATTTAGTGTAATCTCTTTAAAACGAATTTTGGGGCCCTTCAAAATCATTTGGTTTAGGGAGTTTCATAGTTGATTATTCTCAGACAAAATGTCCAACCACTGGAGTCGATTTCCCCAGAAAATAATTCTTATAAAAGTTACAATAAATGGCACGGAATTGGTTGAAGCAGTCTTTCATTGCACCCGATTTCCACGGACATCCTGTCTTCCTTTCCCACTTCCCTTCTGTCCAACCATGAAGATTATTTGTAAAACCTTCAGTACCCAATTACATCTGTGTTATCCAGTGACAGTATTGGATTAGCTAAAATCATATTGTCGCTTATAGGGAGTGGTAGCCTACATGTAGATAAGGTAATTTAAAGCATCTCTCTTCATTAGGTCTAATCTATCATGAGGAACAAAGCGTTGCATTCATGATTTGCCGTTGACTAACAGTAATAGCCTCTTCTATAGCGCATGGCTCAACATCGCTAGGCTGGAGATGGGTTGAGACAAGCATTAGCACACATTTTCCCCTGTGTTTTTTTTTACGTGTTTATCTGTTTTGTTAGGTCATCTTTAGGATGAGGCAGGTGAGAATCTTTTGGTTGAAAGGCAATGTTTGTCAGAAATCTTTCGGTTTAATGCACATGATAATGCAAAGACAAACAGGAGAAATGCACAAGCAAGGAAATTTTTGCGGTTTATTAAATTTTTTCAGTTTAGCAGCTTTCATTTTAAAGAAATACCACTGTGTCAGAATTTGCATCATTATGTCAATGGATGTGCGGTGCTCCCCCTTTATTAGAGATATTCTTAGAAATTAATTGCCTTAGTTTCAGTGCCATCAGATATTCTAAATAAAATTTCACAAACATTTTTAAATAGTCTGAGGTTTGATTAAGGAGTTTTCTAGTATGTTTATTTGAGCTTTACAAACCCTAGTTCAAATTCTACCATTAATAAGAACTGATTGCATATTGGACAATCATGATTTACCAACAACAGGTAATTTTTTTTTTATTTCTCTGTGCAAGCATTATTGAATTACATGAATATGCAATTTCTCACTAATTTGCAAAAAAGTACAGCATCTATTTGCATTTTCACCCCTCTGAAACAGCTCGAAAGTTCACCCTGAAGCAGTTAAAAAATGAATGTTTCTTTTTTTTTCCTTCAAATTTCAGAGAAAAGGCAAAGTTTTGTGCCCAAGAACTGCAGAAGATTCTGGATGCAAATTGTCAACTTCAAAACCATATGTGATTTAATTTATGCTGAATGAATACAGATATGTCATTATTATGTAAAGCTTGGATATGTTTTTGGCTTTAAAAAGTATCTGTTTAAAATCTCAGAACTAAGTAATAAATAGTTCAAATAGTAACATTTTTTAATTTTTAAATGATTGCGCAGGTGATAATTTTTTAAAAAGCTTTTTCAATAGATTTGAGTTGAACAAATTTACATTTGAAAATATGTGGGTATTTGACAGATAAATCTTTGTCTTTGTTTTTAAAAGATCATCTTACATAAAAAAACAATTTTCAGTCAATTTCTTTTTCTTTCTTTTTTTTTTTTTTTTGCAAACCTAACTGTGCACAATTGCCATAAAAGTAATAAAAAAGTCTTTCAATTGTTTTTTTAAAGATTTAGCTTCTCTGTAAAGTCTGAACATTTTAAATTTTTAGACATATCAGCAGTATGGTGTGATATTCTCAAAAAACACATTGAGAGCAATTGACTCAGTTTTTGACCATTGCACAATATATGGATACCAGCCTCAGTCTCAGGGTCACTTTTGTCTCTCTTTGTTTAGTCCAATTCTTAAATGAATACTGTGACTATGCAGCTTCTGAACTGAATCCATGTGACACATTATTATTTCTATTTTCAATCTGTAAATAAGTTTCTGCGTTGTTTTGTTTTAATTACAATGGAGGATTCAACAAGTCTTTGGTCTGACTCTGAAGGACTTGTATGATAATAGGGTTGTGCATACTTTTTAGACAATTTATTTGGAACAGTTATGCAAATATTCAAGAAAATGGGACAAGTTAAGGCATCAGTCAGTGCGTTCAATAAAATCAGTGGCAAAAATCATTTGTTTTGCTATGATGCCTGTTTAGTAATATTGTGTTATCAAGTTTCTACACTTGCAAGGAAAATCACCATTGAAGATTTTAAGGAACTGTCTAAGCTGATGGTTGAGAATGTCCTAGCTATACTACTGTTTTATGCTTGGTTAGAACATTCAAATCTTGATTGAAGTCAGTGATAGATGAAGCTCGTAAAGAGCACCCATCACTTGTGGTAACTGAAGAAACTAGTTCTACAAGACAAAGTGAAACTAGATTCATTTTAGTGTAGCTGTTTAGGGTCATTTGAAATGATTGTCAATGGCCATCTTAACATGAATAAGGTGGCCACACTGTGGGTATCCTGCCTTTTCACAAGTGAGTAAAAGTCCTGTAGGACCCTCCAACAGATTGAGTCAAATGACACATTTCTTTAGAGAGGTGGTGACTATGGTTGAAACGGGGATTTATGATTTTGATTCAGACAACAAAAAAAAAAGGCAATGGTAACACAGTCAAGAGAAAAGGTCATGCTGCTGTTTTTCTGATAGTGAAGGTATCACCATGCCTGACTAACTTTAAATTGCAAAAACAGTCACAAGAGATTACTACCCAGGTTTGTTCATAAATTGTAGAATAAATTGGCGAAAAAAAGGCATGGAAAACACTAGCTAAGTCCTCCTTCTGTATGACTATGAGAACTCCTCTGCATACAGAGCGTAGCAAATGGTCGAGACGGTCAAAAAGTGTAGCTTTGAAATCCTGCTAAACTCAGTGCATTCACCAGATCTGGCCCCCTCACTATTTTTCTGTTTCCTTACCTAAGAAATAAATCAACCAAAGGATCATGTTTCCAGGACAACAAGGAAGCCAGTGAAGCTGTTGAAGACTGATTGGGGACCCGTTTGAGATCGTTTTTCTCTCAAAGAATTTTGAAGGTCAAATAGAGGTGGCAGAAATGTGTAACTCAGTAGGATGACAATGTAGAAAATATGTTTGGTCAGTTACAAATTTCCGTTTCATTCCTTCATATTAAGACCAAAGACTTTTTGAACCCCATTGCATTTTACATTTTGTTAACACTTTTGTTCTTTGAAAGTAGAATGTATATTATAATTCTTAATTTCTGTTAAAAGTTCACAATCGTTTTGTCACAACTGTGAGAATTTTGTTTGAAAATATTAGCTTGTTAATTTTACAATGCCACGAGGATTCTTATGTAAAAACAATCTTCTCTTGCACCCATCCCTTTCATTTTGCTTCAGAGAAACTTAATTTTGGATTATTTTTATTTCTGAGGAAATTGTCAGCCCCTTAGATTGTTTTTTCTGTTGTCATTTCTTTTGTTTTATTTTATAGAACAAAAATATTTTTAAGACCTTTATTCTTTAACATCAACAATTTGATAAAGTCATAAATGTATAAAAAAAAAATTAACAAAAAAAACAAACCTGCATAGCTTCATTATCAGTTTCTGCATTGTGTAAAGGAAATTAACCTCAGCTGCTGATAGAAGTTGAGCAATTTCATGTTTTTTTCTTGCGATGATTCCCAGCAGTCTCATCAAAACCAAAGCTGCTGATTACTACAATTTTTACACCTAAAGCAACTGGTTTTTATAATAGAAATATACAGATTTATTTTTACATTTTATTTTTAAAAATTGAGTCCTTTTTTATTTTATAATGACAGAGATTTTCATAGAGAACCAAATTGATCTTTTCATGATCAAATTGAAATTGAGTTAATTTAACCCCCAACTTGATGATACCACAAAATTGTGGGGCTACATTAACACTTTTCTTCCACATGTACATGTCGCATAAATGCGACCGCCGACCTATATTAGCTCCGTCCACAAGCTACCTGGCGACAAAACAATTGTTAGAGTACTGTCCCTTGCGCGCCTGCTTATTTCTATTTGTTTTGACCTACTTCCTAAGGGTTTGGGGCTTGGGGCTTCCCCATGAATTTTTCCATGAAGATTTGATGCATTTTGAGAAAATTATGACAAAATATGTTAGATTCTGAGGACAGTGACGTTGCCAAGGGCAACAGACATGCACAGGGTGTTGAATTTGATGATGGGAGCGATGATTCGTGACTAAATTTTGATAAAAATAACTCGGATCGGGATCAGATTGGTCTGAAAGTGAAAGTGATAGTCCAACTTCTAGGTCTAGACCTTGATCTACGCCGAGTTGAGTAGGCAATGTTGAAAGGGGGTGTGGCTCAACAGCTGACCGCAACACTGACACTGACACCACAACAAACTATCAGTGGGAAGCCTATGAACTAGATAATCTGTTTGAATCTGACTAAAATGGTTTGGATTGGATTATTTTACTTCGTGGTATGTCAAATTCTGTCGTCAAGTTGTAATTTTCTAAGTATTATACACATAACCAACGCTGAACAAAACAAACACGCACAACAGAAAAAATGACTAACAAGAAATCCATGATCTTTATAGGTCTTTTAATTTTATTCTTTTAGACCTAAATTTTGGGTGCATTATGTTTCTCCATTGTGGGCAAAGCCTGTTCAATACTTTTCAAGACTTTATTCTTCCCTTATTTCTTCTCAACATCCAAAAGAAATGGTTTTCAATGATTTTCACCATTTAGCTCACTTTCGCCCTGAATAACATGGGTCAAATGACCCAAATTCTCAAAACAAAAGATATCATACAAAAGCTTGTTCATTTTCCTAAATGTCCTGTAAATATCACATTGCAAGGTCAAGAACAACCAGAGAAATAATTTTTTTTGTAACACACCCTCGTTTTTCTGAACCCTGCCTTGGGCCATGTGGATTGAAGGGAAACTCTATAAAAACCGGATGTGGAAGAAAAGTGTTAAGGCACGGTTGATAAGATGTGGCCTTATGAAAAAGTGGTGATAACCCAACAAATTTTATAAAGTTCTGTGATGATAACTCCACTATATCATGAAAGTCAGTCACTTTGAATAGATTTTATAGGACTTTCCCTTTCAGATACATATTTAATGGCCTAGCCAATGATCATTTTTAACAGTTTTTGTAAAGTCTTTGCAAGGGTACACTGAAGTTCTGATGGCTCTTTCTCACAAAACTTTTATCGTGAGCTAAACCTATATGATGAAAATAGGTAAGGAACCTCCTTAATCAATGGAACTTTATTTCTTTAATAGAATTGAATCATTAGCATTAATAAATGAAGGATGGAAGAATTGCAAGATGTGCAAGTAAATAGCAAATGCTTTCAAGAGAAAGACTTATTAAGATTATATTCAGGAACTTGTCAATAAAAATTCATTCACACTTATTTTCTAAACCATTTTTTCGTAAAGCTACATTCATAGCAAAAATAAATTTATGATTATTTTTGTGTGACTTTGAGTCATGTCTTGTGCTATCCCTAAACATATCAACTGATGGTCCAGTTTATGACAATATAGGCAACATTGATGACCAATTATACGACTAAATAAAATAAAATCGTGAAGTCGTGACTAGTGGTTTGTTCTGACACAGTGGGCTTATCACTGTAAGAGTAAGATATGTTGAAAGTTGAAATTTTCTGTGTGTTTGTCATTGATCATCCACATATGATTTAGATCACAATTATATCTTAAACATTCTAGTCATTTCTCTCTAATGTCAGCCATTGAATTTCATTGTTTTTCACTGTCCATCTGGTTTTGATCTTAAATTGAAACTTCACATTATAGAAAGAATGAAGTTCATGCATTAAATATTCATCAGTCATTGCTATGATACTTATTTAGCAGTGTCCATCTGGTTTTAATCTTAAATTGAAACTTCACATTATAGAAAGAATGAAGTTCATGCATTAAATATTCATCAGTTATTGCTATGATACTTATTTAGCAGCAGCCCTTGAATTTTATATCATGGCAATTGCATTTTTTTTCACATGTATATGAGTGTTAACGCAAGTTCTACTGTCACCCAGATGTTTCATAATTATTAGTATTCCTGTTTCTTTCCATTACTATTATTTTCTTTTTCGAAGTATCAGCTCTGAGATCAACATTGATGATAATGTTTTGTCACTCCTTTGTCTTCTCAATTCTCACAAGGTCACCAATGTTCAGAGCTTTTCGAGTGTCTCATAATTGATCCTAGTGTCTGTGTCTTTCCATTTTTTCTAGGAAAGAGAACCATCAGTTTTTGATGACATTCAAAAAAACCCTTAAAAAAATGGCATTCATCATTTCCTAATTGCTTTAAATATCGATCTTCTAATGTTGGCCTCATTTCATATTCAATTTCTTTTCTTTTCCTTTCATAAAGTCTTCAATGTGAAAAAAACCTTTTATCTCTGCAGATTATAGTGAGATGTTGCTTGCTCCATAGAATAAAAAACATTGTAATCTAAAGAGAACATTTTGCCTTCCCGTCACATTACAGAGAAACATTTTTCTTTGGTTCCCTACCTAGATTATGTATTGTATTTTAGATAGCAAATATTGGGCACAGCATTCCTTTGAAATTAAATGAAAGATATATGATTTTGAGATCTTGCCTATTGAAGTTGTTTGACAAAGTAAAGAGTAAACATATTTTTGAGAACCAAATAAAATGCTTATTTTCCAAAATTCTTTGAAAAGAAAATCAATATTCAAATACAATCTATCAGTTGAGTACTTCCAGTTTTCAGCAAAATGTGACCTGATTTGTCACAAATTGGTTTCTATGATTAAAGCAAAATATTTGAAAACGTTTTAGTTTTATGAATATTACAAAAGAATATTCCTTGGAAATCTGCTAAGGAATTTATTTTTAATATCTCCACCCACTTAAGTGCAGTCTATTGAAATTGAGATATACCTCTGTAATCATCATCAAACAGCACATTTCATAATGAAAAAAAAAAAGAGTACAAAATAATAATTTAAGGGAATAAGTAACATTCTAAATTTCCAGCCTTTGACTCATAGATACAACGGCAGACTATTAGTACAGATTTTTGCTTTCTGTATCCTTCAGAGTTCAATGGATTGAGAAATTTTTTTTTTTTTTAACTTGTTACAATATGTTTTTGAAATATAGCTTAAAAATAATGCACATTTACAGGATATGTTTTGTTTTCAATAAAGTTGTGGAAAAAAATCATTGTCTTATCTTCATGCAATTGTTGATGTGCTTCAAATATTTTACACACAAATTTAGTAGGTTATCATTTGAATTTAACTTTTAAGACACAAGTCACTTCTGCACTAGAACCTTTGTAAATTTTTTATCAATATCAACTCAAAAAATAAAATAAACTTGCTAATGTATCCACAGAATTGGTATAGCCACGTAATCTCAATGTGTCCAAAAATGTATTGTGTCTAATATAACTATTAGCTAGATTGCAGCATAATTAATTTTTTTCTCAAAGTTCAAAATGGATTGAGCATTTCATCAAAAACATGAAGTCTAAGTCCCTGCTTTATTTCTAAGAAATATAATACATGTAGATCACTATGTAGCCCACAGTAAATTTATTTGAGGAATGATTGCATTGAAATTTGATTATTGTAGCTATTCAGTTCAGCTTTTTTGGTTGAATGCTTTTAAAGTTGAGTTGAGTTGAGCCTCTTTGTTTTTGGGGGGGGATAAAAAAAAGTCATCACAATGTCCTTTGAATTTACTTTCTACATCGATTTTTCTAGAGAAATAGGTTCCTTATTATATATTTTCTTAGGACTAGTTTTTGTTAAAGCGTTTTTCACTCAAGACATTTCCTAATTTTTTTTTCTTTACAGAAAAGTGTTTGCTTGAGTAGATCTATTATAAGATTGGAAATAAGGGACATACCTTGAAACATAATTGGGGGTATAGCATATAAGTGAAAATAAGAATTAAAAGGAGACCATTTTTCATTCTTTGGCTTTATCTTTCCACACATAGAATTATTCCTGCATGTCTCCTTTAGATATAAAATCAAAATATAATCCAGATTAAACTGGAATGTAAAAAAAATAACCATCAAATAAATAGAATATACTTGAACAAAAACAAAAAAAAAAGACTAACAACTGAAAGTATGCAAAATACTTCTCTTTAAGCTTTACCAATGGTTTTTAAACATCTTTGAGACCCTTTCATAAAGTGAAAAAAAAAAAGGATTTCCCCAGGCAAATTAATCTTGAGCCAGAATTTTTTCTTTTCCTTTACTCAGCATATTGACCAAAAAGTACCTAATACACTGAAGATCAAAAGCTTCCAAAGAAAATGCTGACATAAAATTTTATTAAATGATAGGAAGAGAACATTTCATTAAATTTAATAATAATTACATTTTGAATACCCAACAGATTACTTGAATTAGAGTATGGGATGCAAATCTTTTATTTACAATATCTCCTTCACCTCCAGCAAAATGTTTCATAAGCTAAATTAGTTTCTATCTATATCCATTTAAAGGAGCATTTCAAACTGATAGTTGTACATTTGCAATAAAAATTCTTTGGATTCATACAGCTGCCCAAACATTTTTTAAAAACCAATATTATGGAGTTTCATGTCATTCTTGCATATACTACAGATACTCATTATTATAACTTTGTCCATTGCTAGCCAGTAGCAAATGCAGTTTAGCTATATAAAACAATTTGTTGCATTCATCACGCTCTCAAGTTTAAAAAGAGATGGGATTACTCTTTGTGAATAAATCCTCTTTTAATTTAAAAAAAATAAATTCATGTATGTAAGCTAAAAACTAGTGCATTGTATTCATAATTTGTAAATTGAAAACTAGTTATCCAGGAGATCTAGTTTCATTTATGCATGTAATTGTAATGATTGTGTTTTACAACCACAGTGGAACACAATTAAATAGAACATACAGGGACTGTAAAAATATTTTGGTGAACCAGTGGTGAACTACGATAAGCCATTCACTCAACTACATACATATATTTCGTAAAGTTTAATATTAACTTGTCAAATTAAAAGAAATCTCTCGAGTGAAAAATCACCCAACACCAAATTCTTGGTTGTTTTTTTTTTTTATACAAACTTTCCAATAGTGAAATCTGGAGCTGAAACAGGTTAGTTTATTTGTTATGAAACGAATTACTTTGTATTTTTTTAGCTGTGATTGTCTCTGCAATTAAATGCATCTACATTTGTATTTTCTAATCTCATAAATTTGATAATTCACTGGAGGCACTGACAGCATAGGAAAAGAAAAAAATTTGCAAAGAATAAAGGTATTGTGAAATCATTAAAATAACATACGAGCGTAAATTTCACTGTAAATCAACAGATAAAGTTGCCAAATACAAGTCATTCTCATTTTTACCTTTAAAAAAAAAAAAAAACGCTGCAGAGAGGTATATATCTGTACATGTGGGGTAATTTTGTTACCCCAAGGCTTGTTTTTAATTTTTTGAAAATGCTTAAAATGGGAATTTTTCTTTCAGCTTTTAAGTATTCTTAAAAAATTCAATTTGACATCATTACATAATAAAGTTTTGACAGAAAATCATTCTTGAACTGACCTGAGGTCATTTCCAAAACCCTCCATTATTTTTTTATTATGTAAAGTATGGAGTGATTTTGTTACCCTCGACATATGGATAGGTATACAGCGATTTTTTTTACTAAACGGTATGGGGGCACACAGTTCACCACACATATGGATAAGACTATATTGCTATTAAAATGTGGGGGCACTCAGTTACCCCCGATGTACAGATGTGATAATAAAACACCTCATACAGATAGGGTTAAAAGTAAGAAATTAGAAAGTAAAAAAGATCCATACTAATGGAATTCATGATCACAATGAATGAAATTATATTGTTTACATTGAAAAATTACCTGCATACACACAAAGACAATTTCTTCTGCATTTGATATTTTTCATTGCATAGTGTCTATATTATTCATGGTAATTTCATTCAAAACATTATCTTTGTATTTCCATCTACAAAGATATATTTAATGGGTGCAAATACCCCCAAGAAAAAAATCTGTTTTAAATATTATATTGAATCTTTGTAACGGGACTTTTCCATTGGTTTCTTACAGAAGTTATTTTTATTCTGAACCCTAATATTTTCTGCATCCAGCCAATGATCAGTCAAACCATGAAAATGTTAGACCTCTAATTTTACACTACTAGAACATTAAAAGCAATAACTTTTAACACATGCTTTGTTTAAGTTGACTCGTTAGTATCAAAATTCCTTGTCTACAGTAAGTTTCCAACAACTTCTGCTCAAGTTCCAAAATTTAGGTTAGATCTAGGGTTGCTTATCAAGGTTGTTGGATTCTATTTTTTAATATTGTTATATAGCATTAAATTAATCAATACACACACTTCTTAAGGTTTTTTGTCTGGAACAGACATTAGCGATCATGTTCCTTAAGTTAACTTAGGCCTGTCGGTTACCTTATAAGGCTGTTGCTGCTATCATTCCCTTGTGCCCATGAAAAGTTATTCTCTTCCTTTGCCTTAAATCTTTCACTTGTGGGCTTGATGGTCTAAATTCTTGTGTCGGCAAATGTGCTTTTGAGATTGTAGTTACCCCCATCTTATGATTTTTTCTATAATCTCTCAGGTTGAGCTTCTGTCAGTACCGATTCACTGGGCTTTTTTCCATCTATGATATCCACATAATTCTTCAAATAAACCATATCTATACTGCTTCCAATTTTCTTCTCTAGAGACCTGCACTAAAACTTGTCTTGTAATATTCTTGGGAGTTTTTAAAGTGATTTAATAGATTCCAATTTTTTGACAATACTGTTTTCCATAGATAAGCTTACTGACTGTCTTGCTTGGTCAGCATTTTGGAGGAAAAAAGCTGGCTCAATGCAAATAAATAGGATGGTGACTAAAAGGAAAATGCTAATACGAGGGCAGGCTGATAATTAAGTTCCGTTTGCTAATAACTCAGTCGATTTTCGTCACATTGATTTAAAATTTCATACATATACTCTCAAACCATTTTTCTAGGCTTAACTAGAACAGCAAGTTTGTGTGACGTCATTTGTACTCATAATGCAGTGACCCGCAACACGTGATGGGGTAGCCATGTTTATGAGACAATGGCGACGTCCAATGACCTTCTCATCAAACAGCACTCTGTTATTGAGTTTTTGGCAGCTGAGGGATGTTCTGCTGCAAATATTCATGCAAGAATGAAGACAGTTGAAAGCTCTAAGAGTTGAGTACACATGTCCTTTCTCTGCGCTTTCATCTCTACAGTGAGCTGTCTTGGGACCCAATGGGCAGAGACTTTTCGGTAACCCAGTACAGTTGTGACGATATGGTGCACTCGTTCTTTCGAAATGTCTAATGCATTGGCAATTTCCTTTTGTTTGACCCTTCGATTTGCTCTAATCATGCAGTCAACTTTCTCTCGATGAGCCGTGACCGATGCCGAAAGGGGCCTACCCGAACGCTTTCGATCACGCAGAATTGTCTCTCTGCGGTGTTCCCCTTTAAAAATTCTCACATATTTGCGAACTGCGCAGTCTGAAATTCACATTTCACCATAAACTGTCTTCATTCTTACATGAATATTTGCAGCAGAACATCCCTCAGCTGCCAAAAACTCGATAACAGA
>BLXT01007679.1:762760-780879 GCA_019648995.1 Plakobranchus ocellatus | reverse complement strand
CTGTTTGATGAGAAGGTCATTGGATGTCGCCATTGTCTCATAAACATGGCTAACCCATCACCTGTTGCACGTCACTGCATTATGAGTACAAATGACGTCAAATAAACTTGTTGTTCTAGTTAAGCCTAGAAAAATGGTTTGAGAGTATATGTATGAAATTTTAGGTCGATGTGACGAAAATAGACTGAGTTATTAGCAAACGGAACTTAATTATCAGCCTGCCCTCGTACCATATCTTTTTTTAAGATAAAATTCATTGAAAGACTTGGTTAGTTTTAAACTATTAGGAAGAAAACAATTTTTTGAAGTGACAGGAGGATCTTTTTTTGTTTCATTAACATCCTCAAACTAGAGAAGAAAATAGGAAAAACACTGGAGACCAAGGCTAGATAAAGTTTTCAAGAAAAGCTACATCCATACAAATTTTTATTCTACTAAATTAGAAAATGTTACAGCCACACAAACACTTTTTCATCTAAAATTTTAGAAAGTTAAGAAAAAAAAAATAAATAAATAAACTACAACCATAAAATTGCATACTCGAACATATTTATTCCACTAAAATTAGACAAAGTTTTCAAGAAAAGCTGCAGCCATACAAAGGCATATATATCAAATCCATTTTTGTTCTCTTATATCCCAAACACACATACAGGAAACAATCCCTGTTTCAACTAGCAATTACTGATTGAGGCTCATCTGTTATTTTCACATATGCTCGGCACAAAAAAAGTACATTAGACTTTAAAGAGTGGAGTCCACCTTAATCTTAACTGCATCAGATTTTTTACTTAGAGGTAGAATTTATGGGCTGAATTTCTTTGCTTTAGACTTTTAAAATGATTTCTACCAAACGTTTAGGGCTCCTTCTGCTTGCGTCAAAATCCTATTGAAAAATTAATTGTTAATTGATTACTAAGCTTATAAATTTTTGATTAGGTAAGGTGCAAAAAATTTCTGTGATACATATCCCGTAGATGTTCTTACAGCATTAAATATCTAGAGACACATGGAGCTATAAAATCATGTGGAGGCTCATGCAATTGCAATTATATCAAAACAACAGACCTACTTGATGACTATCACAAAATATTGGAGGCACTTATTTAGTCACCGAATGTTCACATTATCAAATGCCTTGCTTATTGAATAAGCCTCAGCATTTATACTTCTCCATATTGCCGCTTCTGTCATAGTTTGTATGTCCATCATCTCCTCTGGACCGAACCACTTCATTATTAATTGAAAATTCCAGTTATCTTCCTCTTTCTTTTCTTTCTAGAAACAAGCTTCATGTAAAATGTTATGTAGACTTTCTAATGAAAATCAAATAAATTGAATCAACACAATCAAGTTCATTTGAAATATCATTTGTTTTTAACGGGCTTTTTAGCTCGCCAATCTAAAAAATCATCAAGTTCCTCTTCATCAACATCTTCATTGTTTTCCTCCTCTTTAACAGCATCTGCCTTGGAAGATTTTAAGATAATCTCTTTTTTCACATGAAGGTTTTCAACCTCTTGCCATCTTTGTCTGGAAAAAAATTAATCATAGAATATGATTTAAAACAAAACAAAAATGCAAATAATAATATTGAAAATTTTGTCCGATGTAATTGTTACTTTACAGTAAAGGCTTTGATATTTATGTGTCAAATTTTTCCAAGAGCTCAGAAAAAAAGATACGAAGAAAAAAAGCATCATAAATTAAAGATAATCATCATCATCAAGTGCCTTGCTTGTAAGCGTTGGCGATCATGTCCCTCCACAAATCCCTATCTTTGACGGCGGCCAGTATATCTGACACTCTTCCTGGTCCAAGTCATGTGGCCAGTCCATCCATTATCTTCTCTCTTTGTCCTCCTCTGCCTCTTTTTCCTTCAAACTTTCCTGTTGTTACCAAATGCTCCAGTTTTCCTCTTCTCATCACGTGACCCAGAAAGGTGGCCTGACATTTCCTTATAGTTCCGACCAGTGATCTTCTTTTATTAGCTTCATTCAGAACTCTCTCATTTGTTTTCTTTGCGGTCCAAGGTATCCGGAGCATACTTCTAAGGAAACACATTTCTGTTGCTTCTAGCTTATTTTGAGTTTGCTTTGAGATTGTCCATGCTTCGCATCCATACATTAGAACAGGTTCTATGTAGCACTGGAGAGCTCTTTTCCTTGTTTCGATGGAGATGTGTTTATTTGTCAGGATTGTTTTCATCTTTTGAAAGTTGATCTTTGCCTGAGCAGTTCTTGCTGATATTTCTCTGTTTGTTTTGCCATCATTTGAAATTATTGTTCCTAGATATTTGAACTTTTCTGTTTGTTTGAGTTTTACTTTACTGATGAATATATCACATTTTGGGGATTTATAAAGATAATATAAATGGTTAAAAATATCAGCAAAAGTCCAAAAAGTAAATTTACTTTCCATGAAAGAAAAACAAAAAGTACTAGCCCAAAAAATAAAAACTTACATTTGGTCATCAATTTCGTCAATATTCCTGTCAATATTTACTTGCTCATCCTCCTCCTCCATTATCACTTCTGAAACCTTAATCGAGAGAGACACAAAAATGTTACAAAATTTTATTTACTTATTTGAGAGGGTTCTTTTCAAAAAGTAGCAGAGAGAGACACATATATGATATTTTTTCTTTCACATTTTAAAAGAATGCTTTTCATTAAAGGATTTTTAATTTCTAATAACAATCCTTTAAAATTACGCTTACATTTTATGTCATGATTCTTTGCTTAGTGCACATGTATGGTATCTTATTTATGAATGTCATTTTTTTCTTGATAAAGCCTAAGGGGCAAAACGTTGTTACATATACTCTGTGTTGTTTAGTTGGTAAGTTTGAGTTGGTGGTTGTATTCCTTTTACTATAGAAATGCATATAAATTTTTAGCATAGAGGTAACAACATAAATCTAGCAATGATTTTTTTCCTTGATTCAGAGTAAAATTGCTGCACACAGAACCTCAACTAGAACTCAAAATGCTCAGACTCAATGAGAATCTGGACTCAAAAAAAAAGGATACATGGAACTTCTTATTTTTTCCTCTTTGGCCTCAGAAATAAAATATTGGATCAAATGAGTGCCAAATTTACCAACCTTGAAGGTTAGTGACAGCTAGCTATGCCATTCATGTCACATCATATCAAATTTGATTCACATAAATAACTTTAAATTCTCAACTTTTGTCATGCTGCAATCTGAGCTTCAGCATGTCAGCCTGTTTACATGTGTGTATGCCTCTACAAGCTAGCAGATATAGGGTAGGATAGTATGAGACAGAGATGGCAAGATAAATGGACTTTCTGTAGCGGTCTGAGCACTCCTATAGACTTAGATCTACATCATCCCTTGATGCAGCACAAGGCACAGCAGGATTTTTTTTCTTTAAGAATGGCATATATGAAGGAGAAAGTGCAGCTCAAGGCAAGGGAGAGATAAGATGAGGTTGGGGAAGGCTGGAGGCTGAGGAAAGTGGTAGAGGGGGCACTAAAAAATATGCCTACATAATAAAGCAATCCATCTGTCAAGAGGAATCATTACACAGCATGATAGTGAGGAAGAAAGAGATTGAAAATGGCTCTTGTAAAGCATACTTATACTTTTTTCATATTCTTTCTTTCATGATGTGTACATAATTATATATTTTTAATGATTATGCAACAAGACCTCTGATTTAAAGAAAACATAATACAAGACCTGAGTATCTTTTTATGTTCAAGGTTTACTGTATCCATAATTGTTTATTTATTTGGAGGAAGTTAATTTTATCAGTCTAGATGACTGTCAACACAATAACACAAAATAGAGGGTTCATTTTATTTCTGTAAATATCTTTATGCACTGGTCAATAGAATGTGCTTTCTAGCCCAATATATTTTTATAATTTGGGTCACTTTGCATCTTTTGATAAATACTTTTTATTTCCCTGATACTTGCAACACACAAAAATATAATTCTATTTTTTTTTTTTTTTTTTTGCTACTAAAAATAATAAGATTTGATTACAAACTTATCATTAAAAATGTTCAAAATATGACACTGACTCATTCACACTGTTGTTCTTGACACAAAAATAATCTTATTACTAATATTAGCAGAAAAGAGTGCGACAAGTGAATTTCATTAAAAAAAAAACCAAAAAAAAAAGGGAGAGCCTACTTTAAACAATCATAGTTCCAAAGGATTGTCGATCATATACTTACTTGTGCTTCCTCTTTGATGGTTTTCTTAAAAAGTTCCCATTCTTCCTCCTCTTTGTCTTTGTATTCAACATTTCGAACCTGTATTGAGGTTGATATTAAGAACCAGAAGGTTTAAACAAAGCATGTTTAACAAAAGGCAGGTTACACTGATATTTCATTTATTATTATTATTTCCTAAAAATCTGGTTTCATTTATATATTGGACTTCATAATACAACTTTCATTAAGGGAAATTACTGACTCAGCCTTTGGGGAAATTGAAAATTTTATAACTGTAACTGATTAAGTGACTGAATTAATTGGAAACAAAAGAAAAAAATGTTTGAATAATAATAGGTATCAGCTTACCTTTGCATCTAATTTTGGATCATCAAAGAAGCCTTCTGGTAAAATTTCAGACATTTTTTTACTCTGTGGGGGCTCAGTTTTATCTGTTCTAATTTCAGGTGGTTCATTCCCAGGGTCAAAAAAGTCTGAAGTAACATGAGCAATTTTAAATAAGAAAAAAAAAAAAAACAAAATAAAAAATATCAATATTGTAAAAAGTGATTACAAAGTGAGCTCCATTTATTTACACAATTTATTTTTTAAAAAAGGGGGTGCCCATCACGGGGAGGAAGGGTTTGGGTTTTTGAATATAGCCAGTCCACAAGGTGATCTCAGGCTTTAAGGCCCTCCATCAGGCCGGGGCGCCAATGGCAGGGCTAGAACCTGCGACAGAAGGGTCCCTGCAAATCTCAGCGGGGAGGGGGAAGAGATGGGTTAAATAGAAATGTTTTTAAGAGCATATGATATACTTATAGTTATCTCATTACAGAATCAACAAATCTTGCTCCAGATTTCACCATTTCAAAGCTCAAAGTATGGGATTTAGGGTTATATATATATATATATATATATATATATACTAACTCATTACTTCACAGTTTACTGAAGTATTGGACTAAGCCAAAACTATAGCTAGTACAGTAAAATTTTGATCTAGGTTAAAAAAAAAATATATATATATAAATATATATTCCTAAAAGATAGGTCTAATTTTATACATGCATTATTATTCATGATCATTGCAGTTAGGCTGCAAGAGATTGATTTTACATGAATAAAAATAAATACAGACAGAAAGAAGAATAAAAAATTGTGAAAATGAATATCAATGTGCAAAAGGTAAGATTAAAAACAAAAAAAACTATTTTGATAATTTCTTATACTTTTAATAAAGGCAATATATAAAGCTTGTTATGTCCTTTTCTATGGTGAATTACCATTCCATTATAATAAAATTGTAGAATGTAAGTTTGACTCTCACTATCTCTTTAATCACATGTATTATTAGGAAACCTTAACAATAGAACTTTGCTTCACCTAAGTTTTTAAAAATCTCATCTTTCGTCCATTATTTCTCAGTCATTCTTTGTGTATTAATATTACAAATTTAGAAAAACATAATGTTAGGGAATTTATTGTATAAAATTAAAATAAGCTCCTTCACTAACATTAGAAATGAGAATCAAATGTCTAATTTTTTAGTTTCTCCACCTTGCTAAGTCTTGAAATGGTCTACCTGAGATAAATGCCACATCTTAGCAATGTCAAATCTTAAATATGTTTTTTACCAAAAGCATTTGAAATATGAAAACTATATACAGATATTTCACTCGAAGCAAAGAAATAAATATAAAGATTAAGTTGGGTTTTCTTTTCAGTTCAAGAAAGACTAAAATTTTACTTCAAAATTTAATTTCTCAACAACCAACGCACAAACGAAAAATGTTCTCAAGACATTTGGCTCTGGTAGAAGAAAATATTTTCCTTTATAATTCAGACATTCTTATGCATATTCAGTTAGTGTGTGTAGGTGTGTGCATATATACATATAAATATATCTACACAAACACTACAGTATTACACAGGGCTCTTGTGGTAAAGTGGCCTGTAGTGAGCTGAAGGCCTGAGAGATCACCATGTTGGGATTGGTTATACACAAAAATCACATAAAATTGAACACCTGCACACACACACATTTTTTTTTAAAAACAGCTGTCTTGAATTATAAAGTCTATTCATGTAAAGATAATAATCTGAAACCATTTTTAATTCCTTCTCTCACATAAGTAAGTCAACCTTTTTTATTTACTTCAATAAAAATTTGTTGTTATTGTTTTTAGTAAAAGAATTTGCCTTTGAAAATATAAATAAACAGCTGAGGAAAAAATGTGAGCTGTAAAAATTTACGTCTTTTTTTTTCTTATCACTTTTCTTTGCTCTAAAACAAAAAAAGATAATCAATAAATATATATAAGAACAATTTTAAAAACTAAAAAATATTTCTCACACTGCTAACCAGAAATGAGAAATGTTTCATTTAGTTTTACTTTACTTTTCTCTATTTTTTTTTTTTTTGTAATTGTATCAATCTTACCTGCAGGTAGCCCTGATGTGTGAGATTTTGAACTAGTTGGAATCGATGGATCAGACTTTGTTGAAGTTTTTGTATTATCACTGTTGCTTTCATCTTCGTCTTCTTCTTCTTCTGATGATGATGATGATGAATAACCTGCCAGCAATGCTGCTTTTGCTCTTTCCTTCACTTCCTCTTTGGAATGTTTAGAATGCCCATCAAAAAAATCTGCTGGGAGACTAGTTTGGATAAAAAAGGGAGTGAAGTGCACTTTATCATGAAAATTTGAAAGGGAAAAAAAATAATTTGATCAAATTTCTGACTTCACTTAAACTTTGGGTGTCTATAAAATCTAAGTTTCTGTGCTTTCGGTACTTTTCTTTTTCTCTAAAGTCTGGTAAATATAAAGATCAAACATATGGTAGAAAAAAGCAAAGAGAAAATAAAATATTAAGCATACTTATTTACTCACATCTTGAAAAATCTAAATTTATATGACAAAAAACGAAGACTATTTTCTTGGTAAAGTAAATGGCAAGAGTTTTAAAAGTTTTTAGTGGTCATGCCTGTTACTTTCGAAAAAAAAAAAAAAAAGAAAAGATAAGAATTTCAATTAGCAGGCCTTGAAGCATAGATCTTACCTGGATGATTTAGAAAGCACACCTGTTTCTGAAAACAAAATTAATCACATAACTTTTAGTCCTTTGCTATCATTAAATTGACAATTTATTGCCAAACTGTTTCAACTTAAGCTTTGTGATGTAAATTCTCAATGTCCTTAATCCTAAATTTGTGCATTATGAATGTAAATGTCATTGCCTTTTCCTTGGCAAATAATATTCTAATCAATAATGCTCATACAGTTTCTTGACTCTTGGGAGAAAACCTTAGCTGTGGCTTGATAAATAATGCCAGTAGAGACAAGTTTGTCAATTCATAATTAAGAAATGAAATTATTGCCAAAACTATCATCATCATCATCAGGTGCTTTGCTTTACAGCGTTGGCGATCATGGTCCTCCACTTTTTCCTGTCCTTTGTCGCTTCTATTGCTTCCAACGATTTCCCTGCCTTCAGCCAGTCTGTCAGGCCTTCAATGAGCTTTTCTCGTTGTTTTCCCCTACTGCGTTTTCCTTCCAACATTCCTGTTGTTACAAGATTCTCTAACTTTTCTCTTCGCATAACATGGCCGAAAAAGGTTGCTTGACGTTTACGGATTTTGCTTATGAGTAGTCTTGTTGTATGAGCTTCATCTAAAACTGGGTAGCGGTATAGGAGACATAGGGATAAAACCCTACCCTATAAACAGGAGAAGTAAGGCGGCTCCTTCCCTCCGCTAGCCTGTGGGAGACCCTTGGGCAAGGTCGAATACCCACTTAGCCCCCCGATCAGGGACACGTGAACTCAGGGTAAGCAGCTGAGGGATGAAGAGGAGAGCAGCCAAAATAGTTTTGGAACTGGTCGACTCTTCACTGCGTCGAGCAAATTGCCGAGGCAACCCGCCCAGTAAGGGCACTGCTCTTGTAGAAGGATCGCAAGCCACTACAAGTATAATTGCAAAGCAAATCATGGTACACGCCAAAACTATAGTTTAAAAAAAAAAATAATAGTAATGAATAAAAATCTTACTGCAGCAATAACAATGAGCCTGACGTACACAATGGTAAAAACAAGAAAAAACATTAAGAGGAACCCCAAAAGGTAAAAAGATAGGGAAACTCTACCAAGCTCTTTTGAAAACATTGGTTGAAATTGTTTGGAAAGAAGTCCTACCTGTTTTTATCCTCTTAAAAAGAAGTCCTACCTGTTTTTATCTTCTTATGAATGCCTCTGTTCTCTAAACTGTCTTGAACCTTGCGTTTCCCTTGAGGAAGATGAACACTGTTTAGTTTTATTGGACCTTGAGCTTTTAATGCCAATGCACGCTGAAAATGAAAATCAAGATTTCTACATCAATGTATAACACAAAAAGTGACTTACAATCTTACATTCAAATTTTACTCACAAGCTCTTTCCTTAAAATATATATATTGAGTTGTCCTGCGTATGCCTCTTACATTTCTTACTTCTGTGCAAAATTAATTTATGAAATAATTGTATTTCATATGTTTGAAAATTAGAAATTTAATGCATTGCAAAAGACTGTAACCTTCTTTAATTTCCCAAGTTGCAAAGCTGCTAATCAGCGAAATTCACACAGCTTTGACACACTAAATTAATGCAGTATTTGCTAATGAGTAACATTCACACAGCATCAAAAGATGCACTATAAAGCTTTCTTACCTCTTTGTGCTGTTTGCTTAATATGTGAGCAGGCCACAAAAGATCATTTTTTATGACATTGTTACAAAGCACACACACAAGTTGCTGCAAGCTGTTATATCTGTATTTAAGAAAAAAGCATTATTGAGTATTTCTATATTTATAAAATTCTATATATTAGTGTATGTTATAAATAAAATGTATGTTGTAGAATGCCTTGAGATTAACATCGATAATCAACTTAACTCAATAACTGGCGTCAAAATGCTTTTAAAAAATGCAGCATCCCCTTAATGCCAATTTCCAAGCCAATTTTCAGAAAAAGATTTGTTCTGTTAAAATAAACAGAGAGATACCAAAACTCTCACAGGTAGTTTTATATCAATATGATCATTAATACAAAATGTAAAACTTGCCTGGAGGGGTCTCCAGCTAGCTTATAATATTTTTCTGCAGCCAAATTAAGTGCAATATCAGTAGTGTTAAGTGTAAGACACATATTGCACTTTGTTTGGCCAACCAGCTTATCTAAACTCGAGTCTCAAAGATTTAAAAAAAGGTCAGATTTAGGTAGAATAAAGTGATTTTCTATTTTTGAAATGCTTTTTCAATATTAATGTGCTTGTTGGGTCATTTTGATGAAATTTTATGTGTCAACTATTACAAGTGAAACTGCAGATAATTTCCAGTTATAATGGCACCTAAAACCTCAAAACTGCACACAACCCACAAAAACACTCCCAACTTTTCATATTATCAAGATAAATAACCAAAGAAAAAAAAGCTCATGGAGAAAAGGGAGGGATATAAAGGGAAAGGGGAAGGGGGATGAGGATTTGAGTAGAAAGGTAAAACATTCTTGGGCAAGATTTCTGAATGTGTACACAAGAAAAGTAAAATTATGAAGCTCGACTGTTAACCAACTAGTACTAGAACTAACTAGTCGTATCACAGTATAACCATTACATGACATGAAAATGAGATCACTTGCCTTTTGTCTCTAAATTAATCACTGCATTGGACCTGATCAACTAAAACTCAGCCCCCATTAACAAAAGTATAATCGAGGCGATCAATTTTTTCCAAAAATTTTGTATTATATCTTTGTTCTTAAACAAAACTATTAAGGGTTGTTGATAATTGTTGATGAAATTTTAAAATCGTCTATAGTTCATTAGTGCTTCTATTTTGTCATAAATTTTGGAATATTGCCATGTGTACAATATATAATAAAAAAATCTGTCTAGTGGAGCTCATAACACATTCCATCAGACAATTTTAAAGCGTTTCTCCATGCCCTTTTTTAAACTGAGGATAAGTTATCACTCAATTCTGTCTGCTCCTGCCTTTTTTTTTTTCCGCTGCTGGTCAATCAGTACGGATGAAAAAAAAAAAAAAATCTTGATATATCCCAGTTCAAAGACACAAGTGTGCTTCTTAAGTGTAGACTTTAAATCCATAAAATTCATTTATAACTGAATTCGATTTCTGTCTTAATCTCGCACAAAATACTGGCATGGACACTGTCTGTTGACATGAAGTTGTTAGCTTGTAAAAAAAAAGATTGTTCATTATCTTTTAGAGTTTAGTGAAAGCTATCAACAAAAGGTTTACAAATAGAATCCCTTAAAGGTTCCTAAGAACTTTACTAAAAAAAAATCTCAATAATCATCCAAAAATAAAGTAGGGGCCTCTATTTTAAAATTTTGGGGAAAAAAATGATGACCCAATATCACCATCTCGTACAATAGTACCCAAGTTTAAGTTTTTTCTTTTAAAGTCATTAAAGGTTTATAGATCTAATCTAGATATAGATCTAGGCCTAAACACTATAGGCTACTCTATGATTTAACTGTTAGCGTAGCAGTCTAGATCTAGAATCTAGATCTAGCTAACTCTAGCTTTTATCAAATTTACTTTTGTGTGCACATTTGGAAGTCTCGCCAGTATTAATTTCACGCTATCGTACTTTGCAAGAGGGTGATCAACTTTTTGCGTTGAACTTCTGGCAACTGTTGTTTTTTCTTTCATAAGTCGTCTAATATCATCTTTGGACACAGTTTTTTTCTTGGGCGCAGCCATCTTGTTGATCAAATTTAGTAGTGTCTAGAGTTTAGCGAGTTATCTGTAAGAAAAACAAAAAGTGTGTAAACTCACGACTACTCTTAACGGTGTGTGTAAACTTTCGGCAAGACGATCATTACTAATCGGTTGCTAATGAACTGACCAATATTCAGTTTGCCATTTATCTTTGATCCGCATAAGTAACGCGAGAAATTTAGGGGGCATAAATCAAATTAGAAAATTGGACTAGATCTGGCTTAAAAATAAAAATTCACATCCTCAGAATTTGTATGATCCGAGTTTTTTTTAACTGATCATTAAGATGGAAAATGTACTCTTAAAATGTATTGTCGTCCCAGACAGTCATAGGACAATGCCACAGATTATGTTGCTGAGTGCAATGGGCAGCTCAATAACATTTCCGTTCGCAAACAAATTGATTCCGATCCTACTGGCCAGTAATGTAAAGTCACCAGTGAAACCCTTCAACAAGGAGTAAGAGATAATGATATTGATTCAAATGTTGCCAAAGGCCTCCTAATTCCCCACCTTGCACTCGGGATGTTCTACATAATATCGATATCCACAAAGAGGGCAATACAGGAAGGCCCATTATAAATCCAATGGATGTCCAACAAAGGTGAAATGTCATCATATGTCTGACATAACATGGATTTTACGAGAACGACATAAAGTGTTAATGATGTAGGCCCTTTCCCCCTGACGCTGGATGCCAAAAGGCCTACAAAATTATTGTACACCAAATGCACTACCCTGAAGGAGTCGAGGCCTGTCATTGTACACTGGAGAGGTGGAGGGGTCTGACATGTGCACCTTTCACAGACTTTCTATGATTACTCACATACCTCATCCTTACACTAAATTATTTTACATCTCCAGAAAATACAATGGCTTCAAACTCATAGAACGGATATGGGAATATGCATGGCTCCAAACCATGCAAATCTATTCATGGGAGCCCTTGAAAGTAAATTACTAGATATCTGGCCAAAGAGGCTTACGGTCTGTCTCAGGCGAATACCAATGAAATATTCTTAATTACAACCAACACCAACAAACCTCACAGCACCATCGAATTCACAAATACACAAATACCATTTCTTGTTATACTGACTAGCTTTTAAAACGACATTCTACAAACAGACATTTATTCTAAACCAACAGACACATTAAAATATTTACACAGGACACTTTGCTACCAATAAGCAAACAAAACGCAGTACTCTCTATCTTTTCTTTAGTTGCCTCGTCTGGAACAGACATAGGCGATCATGTTCCTCTACTCAAACCTGTTCTTAGATAGCATATCAAAGTTGTTACTATTGCCCATGAGTTAAACTTTCGATAGTTTCTCTGCCCACCTCATCTGTGTTTGCCTTCGATTTTTCC
This sequence comes from Plakobranchus ocellatus, assembly GCA_019648995.1. NCBI lineage: Eukaryota > Metazoa > Mollusca > Gastropoda > Plakobranchidae > Plakobranchus > Plakobranchus ocellatus. The sequence goes on along the minus strand of BLXT01007679.1, from coordinate 768,531 downwards.
TGTGTGATTGCTAAGTGTCGGCAAATCTGTCCCAAAAATTGTGGTTGCCTCCGCCTTATGTTTTTAATTAATGAACGCTCAAGATTACCTTCTTTCAGTACGGATTTATTAGACTTTGTCCGTCTACGATATCCTCATCAATCCTCTGATAAATCACATCTTTACTCTTTCCAGTTTTTCTCTGTTTCCTTGTTTATTGTACAACACCATAACAGTTCTGACCATACCTTTATTTTCATTATCCTTATTTTGGTTTCCATACTTATGTTTCTGTTTGCCAGATTAGTTTCATTTTTGGAATGTATCTTTGGCCATGGCTATTTTTTACTTATTTCATTTGTGCATCTAGCATCTGATGGCATCAGGTAGTCAAGATAATTAATTCCGCTACTTGTTTAATTTTTCCACCTTTGCTAGCGATATTACATTTGAGTTTGAGGGTTTCTTTGAGACGAACATTTCATGATTTTCACATTCAAAGACAAGCTCATTCTGTCGCTCTCTAGATCTAGAACGACAGACACTACTTAGAAATTTTTGAAGTTTTTCACCAGATTCTATTCTGCTATTAAAGCTATAATATCTGCATACCTGAAATCATTTTGACTTTGTCTCTTTTACTCTTAAAATATCCTCTAGATCCCTTAAGATTATTTCATTATATTGGTTAAAAATCAGAGATATATTCCTATCTGCCTCACGCCTCTATTGATGGATTTGAAATCATTGTGTTCTCCTTCAAGTCTTACAGATGCAGTTTCATTCCAATAATATAAATGTCTTTTCTTTTTTTCTAGCATAGGCTAAGAAACAGCTTTTCATATTTTACTTTGTCAGAGGCTTAGAATAATGAATGAAGCAGAGATAGGGTCTTTTTGGATTTCTATAAGCACTGACTAAGTGAATACTGTGTTCTTAGCCCTTAATGAGGCATAAAACCAAAATATTTTGCGGATATTTCTGGTCTTAGACTCTTGCACGTTCTTTGCATCAAAATAAGCAAAAGGGTTTGAGCAAAATGGCTTATTAAACTGAATGCTCTATGAAATTCAAATTCTGTTGCCCCCTGGTAAAAATAGATTTACAAAGATCCTCTGGAATTGTATCAATGTCATACATTGTATTTTTATAAGTTTTGTTGTCAGATGCTTTTTTAGTTCGTCTTATGTAATCATTTCATTTAGCATGATATATGGTCTGCTTTTCATCTTCTTTATTGCTTCCTTTACATAATTATATCTCTAAGGATATTTGGTTCCGGTAGGTTTTTTTCCTTATTTCAAGTTTTTTCACCCTTTTTCTACCTCTATCAACATATTCTGACCATTTGTTTAATACTTCCCTCTTTACCTTTAATATTATTCTGTGTTTTAATTTGGTGCTAACAGGGCTACTGCATTTGATTTTCTTAGCACTCACATCGTATTCTTTACAGTCTCGCATTCCACCTCAATCTTATCAGCTTGAAGCAGGCCGCGCGCACTCACAGATTGACACTACACTATTTTCAACACACCTAACACCCCCATCAAAATGTTGAACGCCGCCATTAACTCAGTCATAGACATTTCTTGATAAATACCAATATATAAGACACAACAGCAAACACACACCAACAGAATTCCCATTTGTAATCACATACAACCCTGCCCTTGTGACATTCTTTCAATATACTTCCACATTCTATATACATTAGGCTAATGCAGAAATCTATCCCAAACATTGCCATTTTAGGCTGGACATAACCTGAATACGACGTTGACTTATGGTTGATGACATGAAGGACTGTGTTTCGCAGCCATTATATTTTAACCAAAAAACAAATAATCCTGACACGTTGCGAAATATGACTGGCCGTTTGACATGCACGGCAATGCTTAGTAGAAATGCGTGGTCACATAATATAATGACACCCGCCTTCCCCTTAGTAATACAATATGATACCCGCCTTCACCCGGCTGTAATACAAAAAAGATAGCTCCAATGCCTCGACTAGATGATAGTTGCAGCAAACTTGATATACCTCCGCACCAAAGAAACTAGTTCCTCAAAAGGTGCTTGTCACCTTGAATTTGGACGAGCAAACTGATGCCTCTACTGGGACACACAAGCCACAACCTCAGGTTTTTAGGCAAAATAAACATATTTAAAGCAAGTGCATCATCAGACAAGTGAATTTTATTAGTTACATCGTGAGGTTTTAAAACTTGTAAGTTACACAATTACTGGACTTGAATGAAAAAATCTGCACCAACATTCTCGCTATCCCTTAATGCATTAAAAAATAAAAGAAATGATTGTAAAGCTAAAGCTTATCTCAAATCCTCGGACTGTCAAGCTTTGCTGCATTCAAATACTGAGAGAGCCATTATTTGTCTGTAGAGTGAACTCTTTACCGTGAAAATACAACGCAAATCTTTTAATTCCCCAAACAACAGCTAGGGCTTCTCTCTCTTTCACCGAACATCTCTTCTCCCTATCAGACAACTTTTACTGGCGTATGCCACATGAAAAACTTGTCCTGACTTCTCTGCATGAGAGCAGCGCCAAGGCTATGATCAAATGCATCCGTTCTGAGGACGAACCTAGAGTTTATGTCGGGCAGGTCCAGAGCGGTCTAGACCTCACTGCCACTTTAAGGTAATGATAAGCTCTCTCCTACGCATCACCCCAGGTAACCAGGTCCGATTGCCCCTTATGCATGAAATCAGATAAAGGTGCCGAAAAATGCTGCATAGTGAGGAATAAATTCTTTATAATCAAAACTAATCCTAATAATGCACGAACCTACTTCTTGGTCTTGGGTCCTGGCACAGTTCGAACTTCCTCCACGTTCTCGTTCTGAAGGCTGATTGCTCCCTCTCCAAGCCGATGACCTAGGAAGTCGATCATAATTTGTTGGTCTCATGGTAAAGTTCGCCTGTTGTGGCCGTCTGAAGAGCTCCTTCAGAATCCTCACGTGGTCCTCCCAGCCTGGAGGGTGGCCCTATAGATCGCCTACATAGTCCACCTCATGGTTTATCCCTCTCACCAGCATTTTCACAGCGCGAGTGTGGGTTGCTCCCGAGTTCATCATCCAAAATGTTATCCTCAGGAACTCGTGGTGACGGTTCATTAACACAAACGATGTTCTAAGGATGTCTTCCGGACGGACAGGTATCTGCTGGAAGCCCTTGCCCAGGTCTATCTTTGAAAAGTACCTATCATTCTCTAAGCCTTGGAACACGTCAGCAGGAAGCATGAGATGAGGCTCAAACACAGTTATCTTGTTCAACTCGCTGTAATCAATACAGATGCGATTAGAGCCGTCTCTCTTCTTTACCATGAAGACTGGGGATGAGTAGGGAGAAATACTTTTCCTTGTGATTCCCAAATTCTCCATCTCTTCGAGCTCGTCTCACAACTTTTGCCTCATAGCGTGGGTATTGGATACGGGCTTTGTCCTGCAGGTGTTGAAGACGTCAATTCGATGCGATGCTCCTCCAAAGTTGTCGAATCTGGCCGGTCGGTGAAATAGAGCAGAAAGAGCCTGCCACTCCTCTAATTCACGTCGCTGCTTCGTAGCCAGCCTATCAAGCTTTAAATCCTTCACTGTCTTCTTGCTACCCCTCCCCCCCCATACACACACTCAGCTTCCAAGCTCCAGTAGGACTTCACAGCCACAGTCATCACAGCCTCTACTCTCGGCGTCGCCCTCTAGAAAGTGGGCCATCCACACAGCAACTTTTCTTGCAATCTTTGCCAGGTTTAGGTGACGATCGTGTACGCCACCACGTGGGCAGAGACATTGCCTGGAATACCTCTCATTTTGCCAGGCCGAGGAAATATCAGGCATTTCCTTCAGTCAGGCAAAAAGATCAGGGTGTAAAAATTGCGAATAAGTAAAAAATAACTTTACCCGACCTCGATCAAACCCGAGCGCATGGACAGCTGACATGCGGTGGTTTCTGTCGATGGTAGATGTCTCTATCGCCCATCTTTTCTCTCTCGATAGAGATTGGCACGGGGAGATCACTGGTCTTTTTTGGATCTACCAGCACGGCGCAATCGCGGGCTGAAGCATTTCATCCTCTATTTCACTCTGGAAGTTGTCCGCCACTTCCAGAGCAGTATTTGCGCTTTCTGTAGAATCTTTTCCTGCGCCTTCTCGCGACACCATCACTGTCACTCCTGCACTTGCTCGCTTCGCTGAGGAGCTTGAATGTGTGCAGTCACGAGTGATTTGACGATGTATCTTGCACTTGAAACGAGACCGCTTATTATTCGCGCTCGCCTCAAGCTCTCCTGCGCGTTGACCACCGGTAATTCTCTTCTCGGGTTCTTGCGCCGCACAGAGTCCATCACAGGTCAAGAACCAGCTTGCGTTGATTTACGTGACTGATCACACAGAACGGGTGCAAGTCAATCAACAGTAAAGGTCCGCCTCCTATCCGACACTTTCCAGATCATGAAGAGCCTTCTTTCTTATACGCACCGCCAGGCAGGCATACATAAACTGTTCTCGAACGAACAAATCCCTTAGGTCTTCGTAAGTTTACTTGGTCTCTGACAACTTCACCCATCGGTTTAAAACAGTCTTGATCCTCACTATGAACCTTCCTCCGGTTTACATATTCAGAACCCGCCCGAGTCCCATCCTTTATCAAGTTGTATCTCTATATTAGTGCCTTCATCACCTCGACATAATCCAAGGCTTGGGCCTTTGGAAGTCGCCCGTAGCAATCGAGAGCCTGTCGGACAGGACTGCACTCAGCGAACTTGCCCACTTTTGTCGGGGCTATTGTTTCATCTGTACGGATCTTTCAAATCGCGTCAGTCAGCTTTCCAAATCAACTTTTTCGTCTACAAAATTGGGTAATCTTAGTAACATGGTCTGGGCGTCTGTCCCATCAGTTGTAATCGTCTCAAGATCAACCTTTCCACCAGCAGTTTGAATCCGCAATTTCTCCAGCTTTATTTCTTTCCCTCTTTCCACTTTTCTTTTCCTCACCCCTTCCGCGCGTTCCGCTTCTTCTCGCTTCAGTTGAAATTCTCTTTTTTTCTCACTTCTGTTGAAGTTTTCTTTCTTTTTCTCTAACTTCTCTCTCTTGCTGGGCGAGTCGTCGAAATTCTTCCTTAAAATCTTCTTCTTTCTTCGCGCCTCTGTATATCAGTAGGTCGATCTGTTGCACAATTTCCTCTCGAGCACATGACGATTCTTGATGATAAGCAATTTTTTATAAATTAAATCTAGATCTATTTGCAATCTCGGTCCTTGCCTATCTTGTCGGGGTCGCTAAAATGTCACGAAAGGCTTTGTGCTGTTTAGTTATATATCTAATTGAACACTGCTTGTGAAAATGAGTTCTTTTAAATAGACTGAAGAACAAAAGTCAATCCAAGTTTTACCGAAAATTGAACAAAAAGTTTATTAATTTGAATCAAGAACAATTTCAGTTGGTATAAGATAAACATTCCACGTTTTACACATTCTAAGGCAGGCCCATTTTCTCGCTCTCTAAAACTATGAGCGTACATCTTCTAAAAGTTTTTGAAGTTGTTCAGCAAATTCTACTTTTAGAATCGTATCATCTTCACACCTGAGATTATTAAGATTTTCTCCAATTATGTTTAAGCCTTATATATCATCAGGATATATTAAGATTATTTTCTATATGGTCTATAGATTAAAAAGATTGGACGACATTATACATCCGTGCCTCATACCTCTTTTAATGGATTTGAAATTAATGTGTTGGAGACGTTCAAATATAATCTTACGCCTTGGAAGG
>BLXT01007679.1:687470-706878 GCA_019648995.1 Plakobranchus ocellatus | reverse complement strand
AGTCAGAGAAGACAGTGAGACGGTGCGGGAACGAGTGTTGCATTGACATGAGAATTTGATCGTTTACCTTGTTTATTGCGCGGCGAATTGAATGTAGCTGCTACTGTTATTGATCCGTATCAGGAATCGAAAGTAGCGTTCCATTAAGTGCACCTCTATGTCAATTATTGGGGTAGCGATGGCTGCACATTAAATACCTCGACATCGTTGACGCTGCACAGATGGCTTTCAATTAGATTAATGTACGTTGGTTTAAAAAAAAAAAAACAAACTAGTCGCACTATAGGCAAGTCATTTATTATTTTCATTTTATGGCAATAGCTCTGACTGTATCTAGCACAGAAGTGACCCTGAGCTGTCTGAATGCATTTGTAAACCTAACGCTGCATGGATAGGTAATTCAAATGCGTGCTAAAAGCCATGCAAGGTTCCTAAACGCTGCGTAAAAAAAAGAAGAATAAAAAAAGCATTCCGTGATTCATAGCATTTCTCAACTGATATACGTGCTATGAAAACAGTTTTTAGGCAGCTGTATGGACTGAGCCAACTGTTTCCCACGTATACACTCACATTGAAAGGGATTTTTGAAAAACATACTACGTTTTTTTGTTTTTTTTTTTCTATTTGCTCTATATTTCCTCGATGTTGGCGAAGGAGATGGAGAGATTTTACACTGTGACGTTAGGTCAAGAACTCCACAGGGATGACAAGGCCAAAACTGATTTGATTCGATGTTTTTCAAAATCAAGCTTACATTAGAAATCGACATCATGTTCAAAATGTTGCATTAAACTGTGTTATTCTAGTAAAAGCTTAGCCTGCTCTATCAAATTCTTTGATCACTCTAGTTTAGCCGCATTGTTTTGGTTCTTCTTAAATGACTGGGCAGTTGATATCTAGCGCAGGTCTACAGTATGTATGTATAAGTATTTTATGGTCTGTTACTTTGTCAGGACGGTCATACATGCAGGCCTAGCTATTTTGTTTATTCTATTGACACAAATCTATCACGATAGTAGTAATTGTTGGGTAGGCTTTGTTTGAAGCCATAACTATCATGGCCTTCATTTGAAACGAGAGGGAATCTAACTCATGACTGACATTCGATGCAAATCTTAGAAAATCTTTCTATTACGACTAAACTAACTCTTAAAAAAAAGTTTCATCACTAAATACAATAAAGAGGGCCAACAGGCAGTAATTATAATTTGATTATGCTGGTTTTCATAATAAACTTATGCTTAACCACATTTTACCTACGAAATTGTTTATGAAAGCTTTCCTTACGTATTTAATTTCTTTTCAGAGTTAACTAAGTTTTGTATGACGACATCCCACCTCTAATTTCCCAGTTGCCAGTGATTTTAAAGCCCCTGTTCAGGCAGCATCAGTTACCTGTACGGATTCAAGATGATTTCACCGAGCGGTTTGCAGAAATACCAAAGATTTTGTCTCTCTAAGTTATTTTATAGACCCAGGCGGGCACCCATATTGGCGATTGCCTTTCTGTTCGTTCCTATCACATTATTATACATGTACACCTATGGGACTATAGTGCCATCTGAGAGAGTTGGATTTGTGTACGCACAAATAAGTGACGTTTGGAGAGCTGCTAATCCGGTAAGCATTCATACTGCATACATACGAACTTGGAGAAACCGGATAATTCGGCCTGATGGCTTACCTTACAATCTCTCGGAGCCATCTCGGTTGGATTTCTCAAGGGGCCAGTCGCGGGTTATTCTGGCTTTAACAGGCAAAAAGGTGAGGTGTCCCTGTACAAATTAATGATTATATGTGTTCCAATGTTCACATGGTCATTGATTACACCATCAGTGCTGTCTCAAATCGTTGTCATTACCATCGTCATCATCATTATCACTATCGTTGTTTTCATAATGATCCTTAGATGATTACTTCATCGTCATCTTTATTATAATAAGAATTATCGTCATCATCATCACCATCACCCTAACTATCAGCACTATCTTTATCATCTCAGACACTATGCTGCAGGCATGTTAAAAGAGATAGATTAATCGCATAGAGAGATAGAGCGCCTTAATGAGCACGCCAATTAAAACAGTATTTGAAGCAGATTCTAGATGTTTTCCGTACCAACACAATGGTTTCAAAATATTATCATCCATCACCGAAATGACCAAACTTGCTACAAAAAGGTAAGTCCAACGCGTAGCAAGAGAACTCAGGAGCATCATGCTCTATATCGGCTTGATTTCTTCCGTAAGAAAGAAGAGCTAGGTTTTATATTGTTTGCAGGGAATGCATTTTCACTTTAGCTGGCGTAAACATTTTTTGCTGAAGTTTCTAGTTTTTTATTGTGAAAAAATATGTTTCTAAAAGGCTATTTTACTTTCCATCAAAGTCAACCCGAAATAGTTATTTTCTATACATCTAGATTTAAAAAGATAAAGTGATCTGATTTTTTACAAAGATCTATAACTATAATTGAGTTCCCTATAATTGCATCAGTTATAAGAAAGTCCCAAGCATAGATTGCAATGCTTTGCTCTATGTCAAGTGTTTTTGAAATGATATCTGACATTTTCAAAATGTCAAGTTTAGATAATTGAGTCATATCATATAAATAGAGCATTTGGTGTCTCATTTCGTTGTATGTAGGGCCTAATAATAAAGTGTCTTAACCGAAGACATACTCGTACCCCTTGGAAATGACTGACGAGGTCCTTACGAGAGGTTTTGAGCGCTCTCTCTCTCTCTCTCTCTCTCTCTCTCTCTCTCTCTCTTCTCTTCTCTTCTCTCCTCTTTCTCTCGCTCTCTCCTCTATCTTTCTCTCTCTCTCTCTAGAAATATTTTATCAAATGTTGAAGATCTATTATTTAGAAGGGCTATTCAGTAAGTTAAGGTTATTTTTTTCTAGATGCCTACACTATACAATTTCTTTAACCTATTAAAACTCGTTATGCCACGTCAAATTATCGCACGGCTTGTCTAATTTTAACCACTCATACCATTTTTTAAATTAAAGTTTCACGTAAACATTAATACTTTGCCATTCTCTTATCAGACTAAGGGTTTTTTCCTGGATGTTGGCGCAGGAGATGGAGAGACCAACTCCGTCACGTTAGGTCTAGAACTCCAGGCACAATGGGAAGGGCTCTTGGTGGAAGGTGACCCCATCAAGTTTAGTAAGCTTCTAAGGAAACATAGGCGGGCAGAATGTCTTCAAGCTAAAATCCTATCCGGAAATAAAGTAAGTGTGAGAGGAAAGAAATGGTTTGTGTTTAAGAAAAACATCCACAATTTTGTAAGGAAAAATGACCTTTCAGCATTGCATTTTCATTGAGAAGATTTATTTAATTTAATTATCACCTTTGAGCGTGTTGATCCGAAAGAAGGTATATTTCGGTTTCTAATACTAAAACTGGATTGGATGCAAGAATTAATTAAAAAAAAAAAAAAAAAAAAAAAAACCACTGCGTGCTGTGTGATTACTGGCCAGCTTTGTTCATTTTTTTTTTCATAGCATTAGTTTGTCTTAACAACTTAAAAAAAGAATACCGCGGTATTTAGACTAAAAATCTTATCATTAAAGACTACGTGTATCTTCTTTCCATTTATTTAAGCTAAACACAGAAATCACTTAAGATCCTTAATTCTAAACCTGAACGGAATGGAATGTTTCAAAAAAATAATAATGAGCAAAATGGTGCGGTCTAAAGTGCGAGTCTGACATCTTAATTTGAAACGTGTGGCGGTTATGAACAAAAAGGTGAAATGAAAGCACAAGAGGCACCATATTACTAAATACGTCATTTAGCCCATTGAGCTTCAACTTTATCTTACAAATCACAGCTTTAAGGTAAGGGCAGTTACCACAAACATAGCCTACCAAAGACTTTTTTTTGTAAGAGTTCGATTGTTACTTTTAACATCTTTGACTAGACTAAAGACTCAGACTAAGACTTTTGATCCACTAACGATAAGTAGCGTAAGTAAAATTCCTTTATGAATTGACTGATACAGGCTCGGCATGTCATTTCTAAAATGTATACATGTAATTTATTAGTAAACCGTTATAAACCACAATCTATACTTGCAAAACAAACAACAGTTTGCAGGATTAAAGGTATGGGGACATTTGCCTCTTTTTAAGTTTCTTTAGTAAAATGTACATAGACAATTAGTTAGCTAACAGTGTTGCTCGTGCATTCATTGGATCCTTAGGTTTATATTAAGTAATGATGTGCAAGGGATTTGATCCTTCCGTGGAAGGGTTGATCATCCATGTGAGAGTTGGCGTCCCGTGTGGGATACTATTACCGGTATATCGTTAAGTGATTAATTTAATTTATGAAAGAACTTACACCAAATTTAGAAAAGCTTTCAAATTATATTTATGAAGCAAAGTAAGGTTAAATTTGATATGAATTTGGACTTACAACATTGTTCCTGTCAATCGACTACAAAGTGCTTCATGTGCACATGTATTGTCAAGAATATACTTCAGAGTTTAATATAATATTTTTTAAGTTCAAATGGCTAAGTAACATTCAATAACAAATAGTTTCTATAGTGCTCGTCTGCTTCACGACAAACACTCGCTGGTTCTCTCACAATACTTTTTTCGTCTATCTCTCGTGGACGTTCTGCCTCTAATCTAAATCAGTCTTGGCCTAGGTCACAAGCTTCCTTAAAATCCTATATTCTCCTATTCCATGTACATGTATCTGTTATTCGACTATCCTCAAAACTTAATCAATCTATTTTGAGATTACTAAGATGTCTTGGCTGCTTGGCAGGACCTTCTTTGGCTTGTAATTCACAGAATTTCCTTGATAAAGATCATAGCTTATTGTTCTGCTTTTCTCCCACCATGTGTCGTGTTTTTAATTTCTCTTTTTTTATTATATCCTATACTGATAGGCAGGGTCATCAGCATCAAACCTGGAACTCCTACCAAGCGATCTTTTTGAGATGGTTAACCGTACGTACATTGATCTTCTCAACATAAACCTGCACGGCCAAGAACTTGACTTTTTGTGGGCTGTGAACCTCAATCTGCACACAGTAAAAATCGTGGTGATAGAGATGCAGGCTGATATTTCCCGCGAACAGTACTTACAAGTGACAGGTGTAATGGCCCGCCGTGGTTATAGGATCTCTCATCACATAGTTGATGGTCGACACAAGAAAAAGGATATTGTTTTTGCCCGCGACTAACGCTGAATTAAAAAGAAAAGGACTAAAATTTGTGAAAGAAACCACGATGTGTTCTACCAGCCAGACAGGTTCAATTATATGCAAAAACTACTGTGTTCAAGCTATCAGAAAGATATGTGCATCAAGATATCACATGCCAAACCTTCTCCACACTTCATGATTGCGTCTTAGAGTTTAGGTCTGGTTTAATCATGCTTTGTTGTTTACCATAATAACAAAAGAGATTAGGAGCTAACTAAGATCCCGAACTCCAGTAATATAGGCAGGAAGAAGGATCTTTATACACTGTATGAAAACCATTTAGGTTTCCAGTTCTGAGGTGTTTCTGAAATCAGGAATTCATTTTCCTACGAACTCAATTAAACTTTTGCAAAAAGTGGGCCAACATAAGATTTACAGAAAGCCATAAGATGAACTTTTTGGTAATGAAATAACTTTCGAACCATCGCTAGACTCGATTTATCAAATAGTAGAAACTTTATTGTCAGAACAAAATCATATCTGAGTCATTTGATATAGCAGAGAGTGCTACTACTTTAATTGTTTTTTTTTCCATTGAAAATCGTAATGCCGGTATATAAAATTCGATTTATCATCATGAGTTTCGTTTTAAAAATTAATTGGGAACCTTGTCAAAATATCATATACTCCAAAACACGAAACCTTGAATTAATTCAAAATTGTACAGATGATCTTTATCAAGTTTCAGTTCTTGAAAGGAGATTTCAAATGATATGACAACTTTGACAATACATATATTTTGTGAATTACACCAAAGTATGGGGATGCTAATGGAGTCTTTTTTAAATGATATTGTTTATTGTTGTTATATTCTGAAAGATAATTTTTTAGTTAAAGAAAAGGCTTGCAATTGTCCCTCAACCTTAGAAAAATAGTTTCTCCCTCAGACAATGTAATTCTTAAAACAGTATAAAGAACTCATGTTAGCCTCCATTTGCCATACCAAAAAAAAAAAAAAGCTAGACAATAGCAAACGCATGACCATATGGGCTCAGTATGTAGCCTACTAACAGGATTTAAGTTTTAAGAAATTTAAAAAATAAGGGTCAGGTCGGAAATGACTCACATTTACTTAAAGAATGGCCATTTTTGAGAACGTGCGTGTGTGCTTGTTTTATGAAGGAGACAATTATTACCATTACCAACCACTTTTTTTTTTTAGAAAACTAAATAAGATTGAGATATGCTAGCATTTAATTTTATAAATTCATAAGTATGTTTGAATATATATGTATGAATGTTTATATGTAAGTGCATATGTGTAGGTGCGTATGTGTATGTATATCTATGTGTGTCGCAGGTGCGTGTGTGTGCATCTTTATATAAGTTTGTATAATGTGGCGTGTGTGTCTGTGCGTGTGTGTGTGTGACATGCCTATGAGTGTATTGGCTCTTTTTCCTATGGAAAACAATACAATGTGACTGTTTCTTCTATATTGTAAATCAGTGTTTTTCTTTTTAGACCTTTATTTCCATTATACAATGAAAATGTATCAGTACCATTACTACCAATATTACCATGTCACAATTGTTATCTGTTGCTCTTTATGCATCTTTATGTCATCAAAATCATAATTTTGTCCATAGCATAGAAATTAGAATCACCATGATTATGATTTTAATTCACTAATTTATTTATTATACTTCACTAGAGATCATAGTAATGCACGAATATTACAAAAATATATGTTATGTGTAATTATGTGTAACATAAGTTGTGATAGATCAGAGACAAAAGAAAACATGTATATTTTGTGTGCTTATTCCTCACACATGCTTGTGGCTCTTTCTAAGTACTCGAAAACTACAATAAAATGCATATATTAAACCTTTGATTGTTTTTTCAATACAAATATACAATGAAGGCTTTGACCGCAAAACGAGATAAATCCATCCTAGCTGTTTTGAGCAAAACAAGAAATTTTATTTTAGCTTTGTCCACACAAACTGAAGGGATTTATTATGTTTAATGCATGTGGAAAGCGGTCTCTTTTACAATAGCAATTTTTAAATATAAATGTTTTGCAATAAGTAGTTTGATTTTGTGGAATAAACTGTAGTTTTTTTTTTAACAAAATGAGATAAATCCCTGCATAGAAACTGATCAGGAGATAAAGTAGATTCGGTAAGACTCCTATATAAGAATAGACCCTTGTAAAATGATTAGGTTTAGTGTCTTCAGGTCGACTGATAGAGGTGTCTTTAGAGCGCCTCATTTAGTAGTGTTCCTTTGAACGTCTGTAGCTTTTGCTTTCGCTTCTTGCCTTTAGAAGGTGTCGCAAATTCAAAAGAATCTTCAAAAATATATATTAACCAACATTGGCGCTGCCATCTTGAAACTTCTCACAAAAATGAGACAAAAGCTCATCAAGAAGACAATCATTGGTTGAAAAGAACAATGATGGTCAGGGGAATCCCCTTCCTCTGGATTTATCGAGTTTTGAAAGAAATTGATACGGCTTTTGATGCGAATTGCAAAAATATGTAAATGGGCAAAAACACAAAATGAAGTCTATATTATTAATTGTTTTAAACATTTAAAAGATTCCAAGAAGAAAACAGGAAATTCAATTTCATATTTTTTGTGGTAAATTTCATACCCATGAATAAATTATCTGTCTTGTATAAATTTCTAATTCCCTTGGATGCTCTTACAAAATGTTATTCATTATTTGGAAACGTAATAACCAGGTAGTCCAATCAAGCTTTACAGTGGGTATGAGATTGACCCATTGTGAGATTATCATGTGCATGACATTCTGCAAATTTACCTTAATAATATATAGAACAAATCATGATATTGATAGTGCACAGAAGAAATAGGCAAAAGCTTTTTTTATCATGCCTGAAGTCCAATAGAACTGAAGTGTCTTCTAGTTTAATTCTCCCCATAAGAGATAATAAGTTAAAATCTGTAATTGTGTGATAAATGAATTTGATCAATCAATTTAATCTATGTGCATTCTTCTATAGGCATAATCATGTTAAAAATATTGGACATTTGGTTTGACTTAAGAAATTCTTGTGGCTTTTCTTTCAGAATGATGTACCCAGGTAAACAAATACACAGCAACCAGTACATGTATTACTATTATAACACTTGATCGATATGGTAGTTAACTCAAAAACATGTACATATTGTCCCATTGATTCACATGTAATGGGTTATTCTAAAATAGTTTTTCATGTCAACCTTCAAAATAGGTGTTAGATAATTAAAAAGTTTCAGATACAAGGATGTTTTTTCAAATTACTCAAAGGGATAGATTTGTGGGTTTCCTTATTCATTATTTTTTATGCAGTAAAACTGGCATTTTTTCTTAACATCAGATTCTTTAGTGAGAAATCAATATTATACTGCAGAAAACAAGACCTTGTCTTTTTTCCTTTTTTAATGACATTACACAACTTAAGAGTAAAAACTTAATAATGACCGATTATTTTTGCAAGTTGTAAATCAATCCATACTGTGCCAAAGCTATCTAGTCTAAAGCTACCATACTGAAGCGGCCCTTCACACTAAAGCCACAGCAAAATTCAAATTTAACCACACACACATAGCTGGTATTCTGAAACTGAAATGGATTTTCAAGGTCACATTTTATATCACATTTCTGAAATTCATACATAAAAAATTGCAATTTTAGACACACTTATCTGAAGGTCACTTATATATAGCAGGAAATATGTGAGGCAGCCAGGAAAACTCAGGTATAAATCATAATGGATACTTTTGCCAACAGACTTTTTGAAATTTCTATAGACATAATTACAGATATATATGCACAGGTTTACTCACAGAGCTGGGATAGAGTAACATGATTTCTTCTCTTAAGATGTGTAAGCGTAAACTATAAGTCTAAACATCATGTTTATATTATTTTGTAACTCGTTATGTCCTAAATGTGACTAATGCCCAATTTTTACCTGGCCACCTCACACACACTGAGGTTTGCAGTCTTACAAATTCAACCATTCCATCCTTGGTTGCTTTGAGACAGACAATCATATAATGACGATGTAAAACTGATAAAACTGATTGTAGTTGATTGGTTTGATATGATCCAGTACATCTGCACAGTAACGGTTGTATGAAGCCATTTAAGTTCTTATGTAAACAGGTTTTCTGCTTTTATTAATTGTTAAGAGATGTAAAATGATTTGCCTTGATTAATTTTTTCGATGACTAACTTCAATAGTTAATGAAAATGAACAATTATGGTCCACATGTTACCTTACTTTTTAAAAAAGATATTCTCAAGCTGCTAGTTATATCTCTCTGCCACAAAACTTACTTTTTGACCTATGGATATGTCTGCTTACGGCTTACCACGAAAGTAATTAAAGCAATATGTGTAATATAGTTGTCTCTACATTATATAAGTTTTGCAGAGTCACAGGCTTGAAAGGTCTCCCTACATTCGGACAGGTTCAAGTAATTCCAGTGGAGTGTTACGGTGTATTTCATTCTAGCAGATGGATAACATATATTGATGCTTTTTTTTTTTAATCAGTAAATTCTGTTCTCTAATAAGAATATTGAAGAAAAACCTGCACTGAATAATTACAAAAACTTCCAAATAAATGGAACTGTTTACCAGGATTTGAGCTAAAGGTGTTGCGTTGAATTTTCAATCTGATTAAGAGTACTGTTGGAACAGTCAATAATGTCTTGCAATTGTTAACTTTGGTAATCAAAATAAATTTTCCTTTAAGTGTTATCAATATAAAGAAGTTGGGATAAAACTGCAGACCTAAGCCCAGAATTTTATCCTCATTTGACCAAATCTGCTCTGTATGTGAAAATTTTTTTTTTTTGGATAAGAAAATAAACATTATCTTCACCTAAAAAAGAAAGTGTTTGCAGGATAAGATTCTAAGAGTGTGCTTTATTTTAAAAGTATGTTTTTAAAGTTTTTGAACTTTTAAAAATAAAATAAAATGTTTGAAGGAAACATGAAGTTTTCAACACACAAGCATTTACAAATGAATTGAAGTAAGAACCAGTTGAAATAAAGAACACTGATAGAGCATTTATTTACAGGAACATAATTATAGTAGGGTCACAAGTTAACATCTGATGAAAGAGTGGACATAGGAGGATCAACACTGGATGACTGTACTGTGTGTTTAGATTCAACAATTGCTGCATTGCTCGGAGCTGCACCCGTCAATTGCTTTGAACCAGTATTTAGTTTGCTCTCTGTTTTCTTGTCTGTGACACTTGGTGGGGGCTTCAAGTGTTCAGGAAATCTCTCAAGCTGGTGCTATAATAGGGCATACATATGATATATAGTAATTCTAAAACAATTTTTAAAATAAACATAACAGTTCTTTCATTACATTCAGTCTTATATAGTATGGGATTTTATGTTTGTCTGCCTTTGAGCAAATACATTTTTATCCTCTTTTGTTTCATCCTTATTCTTTTATTCATAAAAAAATTTTTAAAATTATCTTTGATCATACTGCATAAAACAAAACGCATAAGCCATATATTTCCATGCATTTATGCGCCTTGTTCTTAGTCTTCAGCCTCAACACTCATCTTTTTCAAGATATGAAGATTCTTTAAGAGAAACATTACAAGAAAAAGAAAATCAGACACAGCCATGTGTTAAGGCCTCTTACAAAATGTGTTCATATGCAGCTACATTAATTTATTTACTTATGTGGCTTTCATTAAAATTTTTTTTTTGCTGGAGGAGTTGGAGAAAGGACACATCAAAAATAATAAAAATGATCATAGCAATATAAGTAATTTTTTAAAGTGAATAACATTGATAAGTTATAATAGCAGACACCATACCATACCTTTGTGACTTTCATGGCCAGACCCTCAGGCAAATTTCGTTGTATGTACTCAAGAAATGTACTTGCAGTCGAACCAGTTAGATGTTTTAGCTGTAAAATTAATTAAATAATTATATAGATTTTGTTTTGACACCCCAGGTTGTTGGTTTCATTTTCACATATTAAAAATTTAAGTTGTTTATCAAAATAATCCGTACTCCTTATAAATGTATTTAATGACTGTATTTTCTTATAACCAAAATGTTCATATCGTATTGTCAAGTGGCCCACCTGGGATCTCAAGATTTTTTTTTTACTTTTTAAAACTGAGGGCACAATGTGCAGATATGATTAAAAATAAAAAGAATTTACACTGTCATATAAAAATAAAGAATGTTTTATTTACTATAAATTGCAGAAGAAAAAAAATGTAGGAACATTAGAACTATTTCATTCTAATTGGCTAATACACACACACAAAAAAAACTAGATATATATACAAATTACAACGCCTGCCTTTACTTAGTTTTGTACACTTAGTTTGACTCCACAATTCATTTGTGACACACAATATACTCCAAGTATACATGTATCATCATGAAAAAGACTATTGATATCATGTCAACATAAGTGAATGCTGATATAGAAACATACAAAGGCAAAGAGGAAAACAAATCTTGCGTGATTAAGTTTTTTTTTCCTGCACCTTTTTTATATCCTCTGCACTCTTCCAAGGTTTAATGCACTCTTAAAATGTAATAAGTCACATATGAGGTTGATTGAATATTGGTGCGAAAAGTTTACAGGAAAGAATTTAATAAAGCTTGACCTGAGAGTAAATACAAGAGTTCCAAGGAGAGCAAATAAGTTGATATAAAAAGAATGAAAGGGAAAACATGTTAATAGAAAAATTTTTACTGAAAAATAGAAGGAAAGAATTGGGCCTGAATTTAAATGTCTATATATTCAGAATGTTGCTAAAGGTGGAGTGCACTGCACATAACCTTTTATCAAACAAAAAAAGTGAAGTGGGTCCCACACTTTGTCCAAGCATTAGGGAACCAGGAGTAGGGTCCTGATTGTTCTTGGCATAAGACATCATAGGGTAGTTTGCCATTGCTTTACCTCGCCACCTTTACTTTCTCCAGGTCTTAAGAGCTCTAGCTACCCATTTTCTACTGGGTTGACACAAAGGAGCAATGAAAACTGACTTGGCCAGGACTGGGATTCGAACCTCGGATTTCTCTCCCACACACTATCCTACCAGATGAGTCACTACCTCTCCTTTGCCAAATAAGGATACCTAAATCTTCCATGAAATTAAATCAACCAAGATGAATTTTGTTTAGTGATATACTTATTAAGTATTTTTCAATCTGCTAAACATTTTATCATCAATGTCTCAAATGAATTGGGAATCCACAAAAACAAAGAAAAGAATGCAGAATATGCTCCATTATAATATCTTTAACACATCATGTTTTACTTTTCATACAAAAGATGACACAAGAGTTTAACAGGTGTGGAAATATCCATAGGGGCTGTACAAATATAATCTTACACTTTTGGGACTTTATAGGGGATATGATACTGTTGGACTTATTCATTTACCGTTGTATGTTAAGAATAATTGCCTCTCTCATTATCTGTTATTTTTTATGTTGTCATTAATTGGTTTTTTTTTTATATCTCACCTCACATAGTGTAATATTACATTGGTTTAGGACACCCCCCCCCAATGCTTTTCTTACAGCAAACATACAAGTATTATACACCAAACTAAGCGGCAGTTTCTATTATTATTTGGCTGTTAGATTTAAACTATAAATTAACCTGGTTGAGTGCGCAGCTGTTTTATTGAGATAACCTTATAGATCTACTGACTCAAAAAACACCGCAATCTGATGATCTAGATCTAGAGATCTAAGTTAGATGTGATAGGTTTATTATAGAGCTGGACAATGTTGTTTTCGAGGTGTAACACTTAGTGATGAGCAATGACATAAGATGGGCCCAAAATGTTAAATTCTTTAGTTAAATGTTCATTTTCACCAAAACATATTTGTAATTATTCTCATTTGTGGGTTAGAGTGAACAATGATAAAATGTATGTGTGCCATGTGACTGTCAAACCAATTTGATCATCTATTCTATCAGCTAAAAACTACAAAAAACATACATGCAAAACTTTAAAGGCCTTTTGCTCAAAACTATGTTTCCTCAACCGGGCGACTTTAAAACATCATAATTTTGTAACTAAATAAGATAGAGCCTTCAAATAAAGAGCAAAATGCTCCGGAATGTTTGGAGAATCCAAAATTTCGTCTTTCTCAATTTTTTTAACTTGCGACATCCGACAGGTTTTCCTGCGCACCCACACATATATATGGTCGGTACTAAATATGGTCATCAGTGTTTGAAAATAAGCAAGGAAACAGAGACAAAACTAGAAGCAGTATTGATGTGGTTTATGACAAAAATGGTGAGGATGTCAGGGACAGAAAGTTTGCACTGAAAGAAGCTTATTCTGAGCAATTATTAATTAAAGCCATAAGACACAGCCAGTTATAATTTTTAAGATACGACATGAGAGATAGAAATACTGAGCAATTACTGGAAAGATAGAAAGCAATCACTGTAGAGGAAGACACAGAATAACTTTTATAGAAAGTTTTAACTCATGGGCTATAGTTAATGGAAGCAACAATTTTATAAGGTTAACTGAGAACAGGTTTGAGTGGAGGAACATGACCGACAATATCCATTTCAGAAAGAAAACCTGAAGAAGATGAATATATATATATGAAGGTTTGCCAAAACATGGGCTGTCTTGATAGGTATGTGCAAAAGATGTTCCACGAGCCCTATTTGAAAAAATTTAACTCATCAATACATAAAATTTGATTTTGTGAGTGTAATAGCATACAAAGTACTGCTTCATATTTTAAAAAATAGTTTTGGATGCATCCTTGCTACCTAAATTAACCAAACAAGTTTCGAACATAACTATGATGACAAAATCACCAAAATAAGTGGTCATCCATTTACAAATTAAGCTCATTCACCACCAACTGAAGAGATACAGACCATTTTTTTTAACATGGATCTACTTCTGCTTTCCAGCTATGCATGACTATTACCTCACTGATACTCAATTGGGCTTTTCCATTTTGGAATTTGAGATTCTTTTTTTTCAAAATGCAGTAAAAAAACGTGACACAATTGGGGTTCACCTTTTGGCAATTGCTCATGAATATACAGTGCGCACCCTTTATATCGAGGTCGCTTCTTTCGACTTTTCGTTTCTATCGACATGCTTTACTAAGTCCATATTTTTTTTCTCTTAATCATTAGTAAACACATGCCGCTATATCGACGCCTACCCCAACTTATTTTTCTTATATCGACATGTCAGTAACCAAATTAGTGTAGCAAAGCGGGTTCCAGTTGAGTTTTTAACGCAAAAAATTTGCCCTCACAACGATGCCGCTGGCCGAAATCTAGCGCTAGAACTATAGCGAGAGTGAAAGGCCTGCCAATCCCTTTGTTTGCCACCCATTGTATGGACCATAGACATACAGTGGCCTTCAGACAAAAAGGCCTATGCCTGAACTAGTGTGTGCAGGGGAGTGACTGTACTGACGGGCTCAGCAGGCGTGGAACTGACACTAACTCGTCAGTGTGTACCAGTACGCAGAAACTGAGCAAAACTGAAAGTGATGTACCAGTACGCAGAAACTGAGCAAAACTGTAAGTGATGTACCAGTACGCAGAAACTGAGCAAAACTGAAAGTGATGCAATGCTGCAGGCTAGACCTACGCTATTACGATCTAGGCCTAGAGTATCACGGGAGGGGGGAAAGCGGAAAAAAGGATTGCGCACATGTGTGTGTGTGTGTGTGTGTCATTGTGTGTGTAAGCTACACGGCATCACAAGCATGCAGTGAAAAAGATCGTTCCACTCAAGTGTTACTAGCCTTACCACTCGCATCAGTGTTATCTCAGTACCCGCTGCTTCAACTCCACGTTATTATACAGAACTTTACTTTTTGTTCAAAACAAAGTTATCAAATAATGTCTCTGCAAAAAAGAACACGTAAAAATCTCAGCATTGAGACTAAGCTACAACTTCTTGCCGATGTAGACAAGAAACAAAGCACCAAAAAAGAGATAGCTGAGAAGTATGGAATCCCACACAACAATTCTTAAGAATAGAGCCAAGCTAGAGAGACCTGGTTTGACAACGGAGTTTCAGTCCGACAGAAAAAGGCAGAGAACTACAGAGAATTTAGACATTGATTAAGCCTTGTTCCTGTGGTTTAAACAAGCCAGGGCAATGAATGCTCCACTGTCAAATCCTATTTTGACAAGTCAGGCTGAACTTATTGCTCAGGAATTAGGAATGAAAGACTTCACCGCCAGCGTCGAATGGATTGAACGCTTCAAGCGCCGACATGGAATTGCCCTTCGGACTGTCAGTGGTGAGGTAGCTGCAGTTGACTGCACAGTCACTAATGCCTGGAAAGAGCACGACCTGCCTTCACTCCTCAAAGAATACAGGGAAGAAGACATATTCAACCCCGACGAAACAGGCAGCTTTTACAAGTGCCTTCCTGACAAGACGCTCGCTCTAAAGGGTGAACGGTGCACAAGAGGAAAGAAAGCCAAAGAGAGGATGACAGTTTTAATTGCTGTTAACATGTCAGGCATGGAGAAATTGCCCCTGCTGGTCACTGGAAAATTGCTCAGACCGCGGTGCATGAAGAATGTAAAAAATCTGCCAGTTGAATATACGGCATACAAAAAGGTATGGATGACTGGCGCCATCTTTGAAAACTGGCTGCAAAAACTTGACAGAAAATTCCTTCTGCAGGGCAGGTTTATAGCCACGGTAGTGGACAACTGCCCAGCACACCCAAATATTGATGATTTGAGGAGCATCAAATTTGTTTTCTTGCCGCCAAATACCACCAGCCACCTACAGCCGTGTGATCAGGATATAATAAACTCTTTCAAGCATCACTACCGCACCCGAACTGTGCGAAAATATCTGAACCTTATCAAGGACAAGATGTCATCAGCCCCTACCCAGCCTACATCTTCAGAGACCTTCAGAATCTCTGTTCTTGGTGCCCTGTACGATATGAGGTCAGCTTGGGATAAAGTGACAGAGCAAACAATAAAAAACTGCTTTCGTCACACTGGATTCCTCAAGGTTAGGTAGCTGAGACAGAGAGTGTGACAGCAGAGGATGTGCCACTAGCTCCTTATGAGGAAACAAGTGAACTGGAGACGGCAATGGAGGCATTAGCTGCTATGACGTCTGTCAAGACTTCTGCTCAAGATATTGTCTCTATCAACAGCAATGTTGAGACGACAGCGGACGTTTCTGTGTCTGAGATAGTGCAAACTTTGCAGTCAATGAACCTGAGTCAGACACAGATGAAGAGCCCCAGATAGAAGAAGTGACTGAGAAAAAGGTGACACCAGCAGAGGCAAGGGCAGCAAAAGCAACCCTCTGGCGATTTGCCGAGCAGCAGGAAAAAGGAGACTCCATGTTTAATTCTCTTGGAGTTATCGAAGATAAAGTGGAAGAGATCAGCTCAGCAAATTTGAAACAAAAAAAATTGATTGACTTTTTCAGAAGGGTGTAGCACGTGAATGGGATAGGCTAACATGCAGGGTTAACAAAATTAAATTTAACCCAACCGGTCCTTTTAAGGGCCAAACAATCACTCAAAAATACTTTGAATGAAAAGAAAGGAGGGGTCCATTTTATCGACTTTTTTAATCAAGGGAAATAACTGCAAAGCCTGTTGTGACTGCGTAGTTGCTTCCCTTTATATGCAAAAAAATGCATTCTGTAAATACTGTAATGAAATTCACCTCTATTAACAATTAAAACTTCTTTCAAAAAGGTTTCCTTTATATCGACTTTCTCTTATATCGACATAACTTGTCTGGAACCTTCAATGTCCATATATCAGGTATGCACTGTATATATATATATATAGGGTGTAGCTGGAATTGAGTGGGGCTCCTTTCACGTTATGAGAAGAGAAGGACCCATGGCTCATTTGATTGTTAAACCAAAGAAGAGGTACAAGAACAGACTTACTTCAAAAACCCTGTAATGTGTCCTCATTTCATACTGGTGGAAGTGTTTTTTATGTACAAATACTGATTTCATGAGACTCATTCGAGTCATGACTCGTGGTGGTTCAAAACTGCAGACAAAAATAAAAATGAATAAAAGAATTAGTACATACAGTTCGTTTTTTTTTTTTTTCAGCTATTTCTGGGACAAAAAAAAATGAAAAGTTTAATGGGGCATAAATTTAGAAGTAACATTGATTAACTTTTCCCATATTACTGCTTTGACTTTAACATTATATTTCGATAGATTTAATCAACCTTACACTCATGAAGATTATTGTTGATGTTATAAATACAACAATCATGACTATTATCACCACTATCATTACCACTACCTCTGCTACTGCTATTACTACCATTATGACTGCAATTATTGTTATGTGTACCCTATCACTACCTATTATCTCTACTACTACACTTACAACCACTGCTTTACTACTTAGCAGTCTCCACTTCTTGTGCTACTGCTAACATTACTAAGACCATTACAATTATGCTAGAACTACTGCTACTTATGCACCTCCTTACTGCTTGCACTCACTATTGCTTGTACTACTGCTGTCATAACTGCTACCACTTCCAATAATGCCACTACTTTCGCTACTGCACTTCTGTTACTACTCTTCACCTACTCTACCATCACCGCTATGATTATTTCTTTTACAACTACTAAGACTACCACTATTTCTAAAACTACAACTGCAATTAGCTGCTAAATATACGCCTATTATTGGCTACAAATAAGTCTAGCCTTGACACAGTAGTAAGCTTGCACTGTGCCTCTTCTGGCAAAAGAAATGCGGAAGGAGCATCAATTTTGAAAAAGTGTTTTTTTAGTACGATGCACTTAAATTTTAGCCATCTTTATAATTGATTTACCAATAAAAAAATGTTGACAGACAGAGCATGGGGAAGGTTAAATAGGGTCTCATTTTATCTTGTGGTAAGGAGCTAAAACCAAGGCGTGTATTTTTGCGCACAGGCAATCAACAACAAGGTGATCTCAGACTTACAGGCTCTCTGTCAGGCCAGAGCACTGGTGCTTGCAAGCCAACACAATGGAAAAAAGTAAAGTCAAATAAAGTTTTTCAAATTATGTATGTCAGGTAGTTCAATAGTGTAAGAAAAAAAAACCAAGAAGAAATGGGTGGTGGGGAAACATGATTCAAAAGACAGACAACAGGGTGGAGGAAGGGGCGAGAGAAAATGGAATAGAGAGACAGGTGGATAAAGAGACACAAAAGAAAGGAAAAGTTCACTTAAAAAAAGATAAAGGAGATGAGAGAAAAAGGGCTATTTCATAAATTACATTCTATCTATGTGGACTCCAAGCTCTTCTGCTGCCATGACTGTGAACTTTTGATAACTGTTCAATACTTGTGGGCTGTGGCCTTTCACTTCAACGCTAATCTTTCTGTACAGTTCATCCTGGAAACAATATGATCAGTAACAGAATTCATTTTTATCATGAATAACAGTTTGATGTACCTCAGCAGGTCAAGGTTGTTTTTTTTTTCTCCCTTCAATCAATTCTATCATTATAAAAAGACTTTAATAGTATAAACTCTGTATCACATTTTATTTTAAAAAAAATAAAACGGCAAACAAAGTATTACATTACAAAAGGTCAGAAGCTTTAACTTTTTCTTAAATATAACATGTTTTAGAAACTTTCTTATATTGATAACTGCTGTGATTTGTACAAAATTACATGATTTAAATACATTAAAAGCACAAAACAGATTTTGAAAGAGTTACAACTATAATGTAGCCTGAAAAGAAAGTAAACATCCTTGAAGTTTGAAAATTCATGCCTGCCCAAGACAAAAATAATACCACATTAAGGTGTGAACAATTTCATTCCTTTGCTGCTCACCTAATGTAAATTTAAATACCTTTGGATAGATCTCTTGTAAAATAGGTCTAGTGGAGGGCATGTTCAATAAGGGGTGTAAAAAGACCCTTTTCCTTAAGCCTTTTAAAAAATCAAAAGACAGCAAAGTATATGAAAAAGATAAGTTGTATTTTTGTTTTGTTTCAAATTATAAAATCTTGATTTTACTTGAATGACCTAGGAGTGCAAGTACAGAACAAACAAATACAGTGCACTCCACTTAATTCGACATCTCACAATTCAAAATTTCCCTTAATTCGACACACTTAAAAAGTCCCAAATAACTGGCTCTTAATCCTTAATAACAAAACTTTGCTCAAATCGACATGCTCTTGGCTC
>BLXT01007679.1:660806-672386 GCA_019648995.1 Plakobranchus ocellatus | reverse complement strand
GATAAGAAAATGAAGTTTTATCGTCAGTGATGAAAGCTTTTGTCGAGTTATATTAGCGGAAATGTATACATATATTTTCACATAAAGTGCATATATTGCATATATATAATGCAATCTCATGAAATCACACTCCATTAAAAATAATTCAGAATAAGATTTTTGTCATAATCAAGCTTATTATTTTTCTTTAAAATAATATAAAATTTACTTATGCAGTTTGTCTGAACTAAAAATCTTTTCTAACAAATAACTTTTTACGAGTCCGCATGGAAAACAACTTCAACAAATTTTAACAGACGCTTAATTTCCTCTGGCTTTTTTTTTAATCATTTGTTATTTACTATCTCTTCACTTTCTTTTTTTTCTTTATTCGATATGTATGGAATTTGAGCTTAGTTTATTTGAACCTGTTTTGCTCTGCTTTAGAACAAATTTGAGAATATATGACTCTTCAACAGTCAATATTATTTTTTTCTGATGGAAAAAAAAACATAAATAAATTTGATTTATTTCAAGGCTAAAATGACGAATTCATGTTTAATATTCAACACATTAAATGGAAAATTTATGACAGAAAAAAAAAATAAATCTTTTTCTGCGAGACATTTATAACAGGCTTTGTTTTGCTTTTTTCTAAGTGTCAAGCAATGAGCTCGGCCTTTTTCATTTTTTTCTTAACCCAGCCTTTGCGCCAGTCATTACCTTTGTCAGACCCGTGTTCTTAACCCTTCTGTGCGTCTTATTGGTGACCGGATGAGCCTGATCTTTTTCCTTCAGCTGGGTTTTTTTCTTTTGCTGGACTGTCTGTACGATGAAAAAGAAAAAAAAATCTATATGGCAATAATTAGTTTAAGCAAAATTGGTACATAAAAGCACTATTTTTTTTTTTAATGTATTTACGAGCTCACTAGAAGGACATCATTTACACATAAACACAGAAAAGGTTACATTTTGTAGTTTCAATCAAACGGGGGAATGGAGATCTGGAGAGCTGGGAGGGGGGGAGGGGGGAGGGGAGAAAGGTCTTGGGAATTTTTTAAACACTTTATCTCATTTTAAATCAAATCTTAATTATAGATGTACATTTTTCGTTAAACGCATGTTTCGATGTGATTTTCTTTAAATTAGCATTCCACGTTTATTGCTTTCATATATTTTATTTCTTTCGGAAGTTAAAGAAACGGCTAGTGTGTTTTTTACTTATGGTAAAAATAAAAAATCTTATTCTTAAAATATTCATCTAATGAAGATATCACGGAAATCACTGGGCCATATAAGTAAATCTAAGCTAATTAGAAAATCTCTGATTTTCATCAATCATGAATTCAAAATTTAATTTTTTGTTAAAGAACGTTTAAATTGGCGAAAGAATAGGTTTTTTATTTGTTTGTTTGTTTTTTTGTTTGTTTGTTTGTTTGTTTGTTTGTTTGTTTGTTTGTTTGTTTGCTTGTTTGGTTGTTTACTTGTTTGTTTGTTTGTTTTGTTTTAGCCTTTGTTGAAAAAGGTGTTTGGCATCCATTGCATTAGCGAAAATTTTACGTTTAATAAAAATTATATTGGTTGGTGAAGAACTTCAGGGTCTAAAAAACTTTCTGCCTTTTTAGATTTCTTCTTTAACTGTCTTAAGCATTTATATCTATTTGCAGCATGACCATCAAAAAACACTACTTTGAAGACAAACGAAAATCATCAAAGCCAAAAACAGGAATATAATTTGTCTCCCTCTCATCGTCGGAAATTGTTCTGACCAAGCTGCAGGATAAATGAAAAAAGACCAATTTAAATACCGAAACTAAAAATGAACAAAACGTGCGTCGCTATAAATCTGCAGTTTGATTGAACATTAATTCTGGTATTCTCAGCACTCACCTCAAACACCGCCATCCTATAACCTTATAGTCGTCATCTAAATTATCACTCACACAGCGTTTTGTTAAAGTAATCGTTCGTATCAATGATAGGAAATAAACGAGGGAGAACTGATGGTTGGGTTGGAGATAGTTCAATGATGAGTAAAAGAATAAAAAATGGAATGGAATGGCAATAAAGAAGAGAGCTGAACTGGCAGATTCAAATGAATGGTTTAGATAGTCCTAGAATATAGGCCTCCTCAACTGTTAGCCTACATTTTGAAAATATACCTCAAAATAAGAAATGGATGTTTACCTTGATAACGCTTAACTAGCTTTATTTTTAACAAATCACTTTTCCTCTTCTTAAACAACTTAGCTTACCTCGTATTGCGAGTTTCTAAAATTCCATTAAAAGTAGTAGTCTTACTGTAACTGAAGATATATCTTGGTATTCATTTGGTGCTCTTGATATTTCATAAATGTCTTTTTACATACGATTCATTTCTCAAAGGTTTTTTTTTTTTTTTTTAATTCAAACCTTGATCTTTATTAGAGCAGCTAACACTTTTATACCAAAGTTGTGATCTACATTTGGCGTAAGTAACCTAGAATGCAAGGCCTCAAAGGTGTAAGCTATTTAAATGGAATAGCTATCTTAGATATTTTGTTAAATCTATGGCATTAAAATTCTGATCCAGAAAATGGAAAGGACAAGGAAATGATGTAATGACTCAAATACATACCATATTTTTTTATTCGTAGCACCCTTGGTAAAAAAAAAACTCAAATTTCTCGCCTTGTTTGTTAGGAGCCTTTTTCTCTTGAAACAGGGTTTTTTTTTTTTTTTTTTTTCAGTTTGCTATCGTTACACTATGCTGCATTACATTCTTGTGCACTGAATTTTCCCCTGCTTTAAAGTTTCTTTTTGAAACCTGAATCATAGTCGAAAGCCTTTTCAATGCAAGATATGCCTGGTAATCAGAGAATCGACAGGATTTGAGCTGAGAAACACCTTACGGAAAGCTGAAGATCGAGAGGAATGGAAAGCTGTGGTTAGATCCTCTGCTGCTCCCCGGCGGATCCCAGATCTAAGGGATAGGTGAAGGTGAAGGTGAAGAATGCCTTGTAAAATATTATAATGTTAAGATTGCAGCAGCATTATTTATTTGTAAAAAGTAGTAGACAAATAAATGACTTTAAGGGGAATCCGGAACCCCTCTCGTGCAAAAGTTATGTACCGGTACCTTCGGATGTTGATTATGTACACTTTTGCTGCTAAAAGAGGCCATATTTTTACCCTCAAATTGTACAAATTCATTATGAATCCTTTCCCTGCAAAAATTATGTACCTGTGGATGTTGATTTTGTACTATTTTGTGCTAAAAGAGGGTACACTTTAACCCTGAATTACAAAAATTCATCCTCCCCTGTAAAAGTCATGTACCTATGGATGTTGATTTTGTACTATTTTGGTGCTAGAAAAGGCGACATTTTCACTCTCAAATTGCAAAAATTCGTCAGCTTCATAGGGGCTTTGCCAATTGACCCCCATGGAACCCCTCCTTTCTGAAGTTCTTGATCCGGCCCTATACACCCAACATTTCTCTTTATAATAAAAGACCAATTCAGAGAATGCAGGAGAGGACGAGCAGATTTAGAACGATAAACCTATCTATTCTAGTTTGTTAGAAACCATCAAGAGTAAACAATCGCAGTTTCATTAGACTCGTTTTTCGCCTCTTCCTTGTAAATATCAATTTAAGAGCCCTGTTAACACACTTAATTCAAATTCTTTAAAGGCAGACCTACATTGAAGCATTTTTGCAGCTATTTTGTATTAAATTTCAATGACTGGCTCATAATGGTATCAAATTAACTATCAGTTACTAGACTCAATTTCCAAACCTTTTTTTTTTTTTTTTTGAGTTTACACTCATTAATCTCAGAGCATAGAATTATTTTTCTACTATGCTTTTTTTTCCAACCATAGAAAGAGTGTTAGAAATAGGCCTATATCAAAGTGCTCTTGCAGCACCACATCATTCCTTCAAACCGACCTGCAATAGAGGCAAATAACTTATTTTCAACAATATGCAAAGTTCGTATCAGGCCGTGCGCAATAAACATACACTAGACGCCAAAAAAAAAAAAAGGTTTTATGGATAGAACGAACACACATAAGATAGAACCTAACTTTCGACAGTGAAACTGGTTTTCTTTAATAGAGAATTGGTCAGTATATTGCACAAATGAAAATCTAAATGAAGGTTTATCACACGGAGAGGCATAACCGGTATTAAAATCACAAACTGAAAAGCTCTGCAATTCAGCCAGAAAAAGTAACTATGGCATGGAAATAAGGATGACTTACAGCAGGGGCATAAAATGTCGTCCTTCATAGGTATGAAATAAGAAAGATTAAAGATTTGATTTCACTGTATAATAATAATGGCTAATGAATAACACCTCTGCAGTTTTCACTGCATTAAAAAAAAAAAAAAATATTTTCGACAGTGCGAAACAATTGACAGTGCACTTGCTAACACTATTGCAATTCGATACAACAGATAATAATACATTTTAAATGATTTCGTTCAAATTTTTCTTTCTGAAATGAAAATTTTCTTCAAAACTATTTGGGTTTTAATGAACTAAATATGTAGCAATAATAATGAATCCGATTTACTGAGGTTCCCAAAGACCTGATGTTGACGCTCTCCCAAAAAAAGTAAGATTTACAAAATTAATGTGAAGGATTTTCATATCTTTTTCCTCGACAATCTCTCACTGCATTCTTTTTCTTTAAAAAAAAAGAATGTGATCATGGGAAAGATTAAGATATAAAAAGAAGAAAAATAAAAATGGACTATAAAGTTAAACGAGATAGAGGTAGTAAAAGGAGAGAAAAGATAGCGATTGAAACGGAGGAAAGAGAGCAGTGGGGTGGGAGGGAGGAACAGAGAAAGACAGACACGTATAGAGTCAGAGGGTAACAGAAATAGAGAGAACAAGGGAAAGAGAGAGCGAATGACATAGGGAGCGAGAGAGGTTGATCTGCGGCAAAATAATATTACGGTTATAGTAGTAGTAGTAGTAGTAGTAGTAGTAGTAGTAGTAGTAGTAGTAGTAGTAGTAGTAGCAGCAGCAGCAGCAGCAGCAGCAGCAGCAGTAGTTAAGATTAGCACTAATTTAATTACTATTCGTATTATGACCTAAGGGTAAGATTGCATAGCATTAATGTAATGATAATTATTTGAAAACAGTTTTTGGAAGCAGTATTGAGGCAAGCGATCGTTCCCTGGGCAACTTCTCTGTTTCGATCATGTTGAAAATGTCGAAATCTTTCATTCTTATACAGGCTTAATTTTAGAGCAAAGTTGATTATGTTGTGCTGTATTTTACAACAATATATATAGGCCTATATTTATCGATGCAGAATCCAGGTCTCTTGAAACAATAAAATAGAGGGATGTAGTAAATGTTTCTAAAAATGTTTTGTAACTTTCAAAGGCGTTGTCCTTTTTCAACATGTTGATGCCCACTCACTGAAATAATTCTTTTTTAAAAGCAAATAGGCTTACTCCGTCATACATTCCTTTGTCGACTACTTGGGGAGCGCTGGGGACTCTTGTGTTTTATTCACTCGCCCTTTAATGCGGAAATGACTTTTTTAAAATGCTTATTCATGATTTGGGCACTTGTAGAATCTTTATATTTATTATGATTTTCGTTTACAATAAAAGTAAATGGAAAGTGGGTCCCACGCTTAGTCCAAGCATCCGTGAACCAGGAGTAGGTTCCTGGTTGTTCTTGGCATACGGCATTATGAGGCAGTTTGCCATTGCTTTCCTCCCCGCCTTTACTTTCGCCGGGTCTTAAGAGACCTAGCTATCCATTTAGTGTTGGGTAGACATGGAGGAGCAATGATAAATTGAATTGGCTCGGACTGGGATTTGAACCCCGGACCTCTGACTTGGTAGCCAACTGCCCTAACAGATGAGCCACCGCTCCCCCGCGTTTTACAATAAGCACTTATATTTGAAATCTAACATGTACATGCCATGTATAAATTTTCGCCTTTTTTCTTGATTTTCCCTCTTAGCAATACACGTAATAATGAACGGGAACACATTCTCTTTTTCATCTTTCACTCTTAAAATATTACATTATTTTTTAAAAAGTGAACTCTTCATAAACAGATATCGGCTGCATCGATAATGTAAGTAGCATTATTATATCATAGTATTCATTCCAGGCTATTCTGACAATAATAACCTGTGTTAATATCGGCATGCTTTTTCCTCTAGCTTAGAGAACAATTCTTTAAAAATTTATTAAAGTTAACAATGATTTTGATAATGGTTGTGCTGTTGTTGAGGATGATGACAAAGAAGAAGAAGAAGAAGAAGAAGAAGAAGAAGAAGAAGAAGAAGAAGAAGAAGAAGAAGAAGAAGAAGAAGAAGAAAATCTAAAGATATTCATCTGTCTATCTATCTATTTATCTAGCTAGCTAGCTAGTTAGATGTAAACTATCTAGCTATTATATATATAAATATCTACTTTGCTATTTGTTTTTATTATCTCCTCATCTTTCTCTTTTTCTCTGTGGTGTTCTTTTTATTTTTCTTATCGTTCTCTTTGTCTCTCGGTCTTCCCGCTCAGATACACATCAAGTATCTGAATACTGGTGACCTTGACCACTCTAGCGGACATTGACCACTAAAATAATTATCTGCGGCCGCCGCGGCTGTGGAGTGAGGAGCGAGCCAAAGAGGATCAGGCAGATAAAACCGGTAGAAACAGAAAAAATATTGTGTAACACAAACCGTTATACCAAGAACAAAGTGCTTCTCCATCGCGAGACTCAATTAGAGTGTATCGCTAGGGTCTACTAGAGTGTATCTTAATAGAGCACCATGTGCTCAGATACTTTTAACGCTATAATAATACAGTGTGATTGTGATTATCAACTTTGATCCACTTCAAAATATTGGCGTCTGAAGGCCTCCATATAGCCTGTCGTCAACAAGATGATCTCAGGCTTCCACGTCCCCACCAGGCCACAGCTTTGGTGGTGGGCTCAAACCCTGACAGAAATATTCCTGGAGATTACCGGGTGGTTCGTTAACCATCTTTCAAAACGATTATATCTTTTAAAGCATAATGACATTAAAAAGAACTTTATAAATAGGCGTAAATATCTTTATCTTAACGTTTCGTATTTTGAAGGATTTAAAGATAGGTCAGTGTTGGAGCGCTTCACGAATCAAATCCTGCCAATCAATCTTAATTTAGAAATTATTGAAATCCGTTGTATGGTTGAAGAACTGGCATAGAATAAGACTGGTTTTCTTTTATTTTTATGCGTATATGAACAAAGCTAAGTTATTTTAGGAAGGTTGCGTGCTGGATACAGAAACAGAGAGAAAAGAGAGGGGGAAGGGAGAGAGAAAGAGCATATGTATGTGTGTGAAAGAGAGAGAGAAAGAGAATGAGAGAGAGAGAGAAAGAAAGAGAGAGAGAGAGAGAGCAACAAAGAGAGAGATTTTTTATGGGTTTTTTGCGGGGGAGGGGAGGGGGGGCATTACTAAGAAAGGAGATGCAGGCAGAAACAAAACTTACATACAAACCAAAAATAAAGAAATAAATAAAAACGCAAAGCGACAAAGGGAAATTTATTGTAATAGAGTAAAAACATTACGTGGTAGACCAATGTTTGGTACAATAATCTAGGCAGTAATGACACCAATTGCTGCTAAAAGCTTATAAAAGTACCGCTATGGAGCGCAGCCCTCTTCTTAAGCTGCCTCGAAGGCAAGTATGCGGCAGCTGGCCGTGAACTCAAGTTAAAGACAACTGAAGGTCCGATGTTTGAAACCTATGAGTTATTCACCATCAGTACTGAATTCGAAGCTTAAAGGCGTGGATCTTGATTGAAAAGATTAAGGTAAATGTTACAGTTGATCTTATTACCCTTTAATAATGGGCTGCAACATCGTTATTAAATTAAAGCTGAACGCATAATCTTGTAACCAACTTTTTTATGTTTTAATATTGATTTCAGTTAACAAAAATTTAAATTTAAGCATCTTCGTTTGACGGGGTTGCAATATGTTAGTCACGTGACTTTTACAATTCAGTAAAGAGCCCTTTTTTCTCTCTCAGATCGTGATCTTAGTATACCAGTAGTTGTTCTTGTCGATATTGCTGATGTTATTTTATTTATTCATTGCTACTTCTATCGTAGTATAACGCCCTATTTCTTTTGTTTAATTTTTGTCGTTCGTTTTGTTGCTCTTTTAATTATAGCTGGTTTCAGCCTTTTAAAAATATTGTCCAGCATTTTAATTGCTTGGTCTTAGACGGGTTAAATTTTTTTTTAAGCGTGGTAAGAAATGAGCAGAATGATGGTAATATATATTGTTATATATAATATGATGTCATGGTAAGAAATAATTTATTTGAAATTTTAGAGATTATTCAAACTAAAAGTGGGTTGTAAAAACGGGTACACGAAACTAAAGGAAAAGATGAACACGGGAACACAAGGAATAAATTATACTAAACAACCCAACAGCGCATTGGGCGCAGTTGACAAATTTTGCACCGATGGTTTTGACACAGCTTTTGTTCGCCATCATCGCCGAACCGACGTGGGGCAAAAAAACGTGAAATCACCTGTTTGTGCGGAAGGAGAGAGGGGGCGTTGGTAGCTCAATGACTAGCGAATTCGCCATTAGATTTTTATAGCCTACCACTACCAGATTTGTTGGATGGTACAGCGTGTCTTTTTATTGTGCCTTTCCTACATGTAACCTAATTAATTCTTTATGACCGTTTCTTAAAAAAAAAAAAAATCACAATTCATGCAGCATACTTTAGAGATACATTATATTTTAAATTTGCTTTGATAGATAACAATGATCATAATTATACATACATCTTGAATGCTACATGCACCACTTGTTTCTCATACATGCACCATTTATTTTTCATAAGGCTACGTTCAGTATCAGACTATGGAGTCCAAAACCTACGATGCTGTTATCTACCTCTTCAAAAACGATCTTCGCATTGATGATAACGAGGTAGACCTATAGTACTTTATATTTATGCATAGCTATTAAATTTTATATTATATGCCTTCTTTTTCAGTGGATTGATTATTTGGACTGAATACCAATTATTTTTCTTCTTCATGCAAACAAAAGAAATTCTAATTTACATTTTTATAAGTTGAGTTGGGAAAAGAACACCTCAGAAATGAACGTGGCAACCCGTTCCTGATGTCCCACAACTCTCCACCTAGTATTTGCTCACGCAAAAACTGACAGTTGCATCTGCTATATTTTTGTAGGTTTAAAAGGATGGTGAAGGAACTAGACATAATCTATTCATCTCTATCAACTTTTATTTCTTTCATTGTTTGTTTTTCTCCCTCATCTCACCCCCCTTCTTCTTTTCTAGTTTTCTTACGAATCAGATTGGATGTAAACAATAATAAATATTATCACAAGGGCTTGCAAAAATGCATTTCTTGTATGTGTACGTTTTATAAAGAGATTTAGCAAATCAAATCTGAATAATATAGAAGCATTTGAAACATCAAAAATAGGAATTTTATCTCATTTTATTCTTCAAGAAATATCTAGGATTTTTTTTTACTTTTTCTCATAAATATCTTGCACAGGCACTTACAATCGCTAACAAGAGTAAGCATGTACTGCCTCTGTATTGCTTTGATCCACGGCACTACAGCAAAACAAAATTCTTCAGCTTCCCCAAACTCAATGGACATCGTCTAAAATTTGTGCTAGAATGTCTTAATGATGTGCGGAAACAGTTTCAAGCTCTTGGGAGGTATTGTTTGATAATGTATAAGAAAGTAATGCTCAGAATATAACTGTATGTGTTTTAGTTGAAGCTGCGATAGTAGCATCAGCACAAGTTGTATTAACAGTAGCAGCAGCTGAGAAGACTTTTAAAAAAAAATACAAATGACATCAGAATCAAAATGTAATGAAAGTTGTAGATGTTAGGTGTTGATATTTATGGTAATGGTTCACTTAATTAGGCATTAATTATAGATTAGATTTAATAATTACTTATGACTTAATGAAAACAAGTAGTTCAAGATTAAATTCATGCCCATTAGTTATGAATAAAGTTTTGGCCTGTTAGATAGGGGTCTGTTCGCAAAATTTTATCTTTCATGTAAGACTTTCACTTAGCCTATTGTTTTTGGGTTTTTTTTGTCATAAAGAATTCAAGATTATGTTTAACAAAGTCAAGACAACATCTAAACTTGTGACTCCTTCTACAAGGGGATAATCTTTTCCATAAGTAAGAAAGAGCCAAAAATGAATTTTATTTTGTGTGAGTGTGTGTGTGACTGTCATGAATTATGATCTTAATAATCTTTATCATTGTCATTTTCATTTCATTGTTATACTTTTGATTCATTTTGATGCTACAATTATTATTGAAAGTAGATTTTTGAAACATCTCCTTTCTGTTCTTTCTAAATTGCAATTAATGGTAATTGTTTTTTTTTTTAAATATGCTTATCCTCACTTTTATCATTTCCATTGCTCATATTCATAAGCACTGACTGTTTGTTTTTTATTCTTTGACTACTTTGTTGTTTCATATTTTTTATTTGCTTATAGCTTTGTATGTATTTATTTGTGTTTTGAGGGTACTCCAGAATTTTTATCATACTGTTATCAAATTAAATCCTAGTGATCTGGTTGTCAGAAGCGGCAAACCTGAGGAAGTCATTCCAGATTTGATCAAGACTCTTAATTTGGGACCAGAAGTAGCTGTTGTGCTTGAGAAAGAGGTATTTTATAATCTGACATAGGCAAATAATAGATAAACTTTCAATAAGGATTTGAAATTTATACCGTAAATGCTGGAAAACATGTAAATTTGTTATGGCAAACAGTTGTTTTGAAACTGTGGATATCAGTGTATTTCAGTACGGCAAATTTAGTTGGGAAGTAAAGATTTAAGCATTTAATTTTTTAAAATAAGTCTCCAATACAATGTACATATTATTTTATTCAACCTTTTAGAGGGCATAAGGTCTTAGGTTTTAGAAAAACTTTAAATGTAACAAGTGTAGATATGTATGGAATTCCATTTACTTTCTTTGTTTTGCATTGGCAAACACCCAGCTTTGAGCCAAGAAAATAAACTGATGTCCTTTGATAAAAACAACTAATACATAAATTGCAGTAACTAAAATGCTATTTTACGTATCTAGTGACTATGCTAAAAGGTCATGCATATATGAAGCAATAATACAATGATAGTAACATATTAAAAGAAAAGAAATGATAAAGATGGAGATGAAACAGAGAGATACATCTTTCACAAAAAAGATTTCAAAACATTGATGTACAACTTTTTAAGTTTCAAAATCAGTCCAAATGAGTTGGACGTTAGATTTTGATCCACTGAAGCAACCTGATACTTATTTTTGTGAAGTATAAAATGATGAAAACTGTTGATACTGAGCCAAGATATTAGATTTATAATTCTTTTCCAAAATAAAAAAAAAAAGAAGGATGAAGGAACTTGAAATTCTTGCTTCTCAAATGTGTTAAATGTGACATATGACTCATTAGGACTTTATTATAAATATAATGTACACGATTTAATTGTATGGACTCACGACAGATGCCCTGCGTAGAACACTTCCGGGTTCTGGGGAGTTGATGTC
>BLXT01007679.1:644484-657367 GCA_019648995.1 Plakobranchus ocellatus | reverse complement strand
TTTTTTTTTTTTTTTTTTTTGTGAAACCCAGTTTTTAAAAAAAGTGAGACTTCGAAAATACTTTAGAAGGTATAAAATTTGAAACCTGCAGCTTTAACCAGCAAAGATCTTTTATGTAACAGAATGGGTTTTTTTGGGTTTTTTTGTTTTCTGCATGAGAAATTTGTACATTCTACATTAAGGCTGGATCTAGAAAGATCTGATTTTTTTTACTAAGAAGTATACCTTACGAAAGATTTTTAATCTAGACTAACTTAGATGTGTAGATAATAGATCTAATCAAGAAACAATTCTAATATAATGAATATTTCTATACAAATTAGAACACAACTTAAAAAAAAAAAAAAAAGCTGTTTAAAATTAATCAAATTATTAAATTTTACACAAAAATAAAAAAAAGGAAGAAAGGTAAAAAAAAAATGGTTGATAAGTCCTGTTTGAACTAATTTGAAGAAGACAAATGCATTGAACACCACGCTTCATAGAGCCAAAGCCAAACTAGCTCTCCCTCTTTTGCGTGCAAGGGGAGACAATTTGTCTTGACGAGCACCATTGTCTATTGGAGACAATTAACAAATAACAAACAGAAGCCCTGATGTACACAACATGAGTCATGATATAGGATTATGCTTTTATTATTAAGTTCGAAATTTCAGAAGGTCTGAGAAGTTTTGCTTAAATACTTAAAGACTGTCACTGTCAACAGAGAGTTCATGAATGTCATTGCCTTTGATACTTGATAAACTGCTTGAGACAATGATACACTGAAATAGCGTTATTGTTTGCTAATTTCACAAAATTCAATGAGAATAAAGTTTTTGTTCTACGTGTTATCTTAGTGTCTAGATTGCAACTATAGTGGTACTTTGTTGTGGTGGCTGCACTGCCTCATACAAATTTCCCAATTATGTAAGTTTGTTTGGCTTCTGAACAACGCAACCACTGCGTGTAGTGTATGCCGTGTGTTTAATGCAAGTATGTGGGTGTTGTGTCATTTGAGATCTTATGTGTGTTGGGATGATCAGAGAGATTGGGTTCTCGTCCGTGGTAGGTGAACTCTGGGTGAGTTAGACGGTGACCTCGTAGAAATTTTGTCTTATCCACTTTATTTCGATGTTTCTGATAGGGTTAAATTTGTAGACAGCTCTGGCTTTGTGACTGTCCCAGATAGTGTTGGTCTATTCACGCCGGGGGTTGAGCTGGTGTGGACTATCTGATCAGAGTGGCATTTCCATGAAACTTCTGGTGCAACTTTGACTTCGTATGTATGGGACCCTGTGCAGGCATCAATTGTGCCATGTTGTCATTGGTGATGACCAGGATAGTCACTACCTAGTATGGTGTCTTCCGCATGAAAATTGCGCATATTGGCTACTGTGTGAGCTTTCGCCTGTTGTTGTTGGTTTGCAGCCACTTTAGACGTGATATTGATGTGATGAGGTCCAAGTGGGTGCTTAACGTCAACCAAACATCAGAGTAGCAAGACTTTCATTTGTTATGAAATGAAGGGAATTTCTGTATGAGAGTAGAAATCTGGCGAGTTTGGTGTATAGAGTTCCCTTGTTATGTTTCGAAGACTTTATGGCCGATTTAAATGTTATTACCATTCTTACTGCAAGATGGTATTAGGGACTGAACGAATGCTTTATGCCCTTACCTCTGGTAAATGATTTGAATTCATTTGATGAAAATTGGGTGCCCTTGTCAGTAATGAGATGTTCTAGCAAACAAATTGCTTAGAATGTTGATGGTTGTGATGGAGGTCTCATTCGATAAGGGGATAATTTTTGTCCATTTTGAATATACATCAACAACAAGGAACATAAATTCATGAAGATTCTTTCAAAATCAACATGAATTCTTTGCCAGGGTTTCTGGCACCATTGCCACGGATGCAGTGGTGCCTTCAGTGGATCTGGTTTGTTGAGACACATCTGTTGCAAGTTTTCATGATGGTTTCTATTTTTTTGTCCAGTCCAGGCCATCAGAAGTATCCTCTGGCTACATTCTTCATTTTGACAGTACCTAAATGACCCTTGTGAAGTGTGAGTAAAAGTTTCTCATGAAGTTTTCCAGGAGCAATGATGGGATGTCCCCACTTAAGACATTCTTGTTGGACTGTCAGTTCATGTCACCCATTGTAGAAATCTAGATATTTCATGAAATCGGGTCTGATGATGGCCATTAATTTTGTTTAACAAATGTCACGACCTGAGAAATGACTAGTAGTTACATTGATGGGAGAAGATTCCAGAATTGAGGTGTAGAATAGGGCAATCAACAACATCGGCCTTGTCTTTGGCAATGCTGGGTAATGGAAGTCATTACAATCCATCAGCATTTGCATTGAGTTCTGATTTTCTGTATTCAAGAGTGTAGTTGAAACCAGAGAGAAATGCTGCGTATCTTTGCTGTCTAGGATTCCCCTCTTTGGATTGAAAATGAATTTCAAGGGCTGATAATCGGTCACTAGTGGGAAGTGGCGACCAAAGAGGTAGTTGAAAAATGTACTCACTGCCCAAACAATAGCCAATGCCTCTTTGTCCAGCTGAGAATAATTTTTCTCAACTGGGTTAAGAGTTCTGGAGATGTATGCTATGGATCTTTCCTCATTGTTTCTTGGGACAGCCCTGAAGGGGGCATGTCGCAAGCGAGCCTCAGATCCAGTACTTGATCTGATGCTAAAAAGTCTTTGATCTTGGTAAAGGATTTGGAGCAGTCTTCAGTCCATTGATTCTTCACTTTATTCTGAAGAAGATCATAATATAAGGGTTTAGTTAGGCTTGTGATGTTGGGAAGCCATTTATGGTAGTAATTGACTAGCCCCATGAAAGATCTTAGCTGAGATTTGTCATTAGGAGTAGGTGCTTTGACAACTGCTGCTATTTTGTCGGAGGTTTTGTACAAGCCTTCTTGAGATATTTTCATACCGCAAAATATGATTTCCGTCTCTGAGGAAGTGACACTTCCAGTGATGATCATATCGTCCTGGTTGCATTGGACACTCCTGATCCCTGAAGTATTTGGTCCATTGTCTTTTGCCAAATGGCCGTACTGAAAGTGATTCCAAATACAAGCCTATTGAAACAATATAAGCCCTTGTGATTGTTGACGGTTTTTAAGTTTCTGTACTCTGTTTCATTGGAAGGGTTAGGTATGCTTGGCGATGTCTATTTTTGAGAATTTTTCACCTAAGTCAAGTTAGCCATTGTATCTTCTACTCATGGTAGGGTATAGTGTTCTTCTTCCAGAAGGTTAAGGGTCACCTTGTAGTCCTTACAGATGCCTACATCACCATTTTTCTTCAGGACAGGTACTATTGGTGTAGCCTATTTGGATTTATCAGTTTTGCTGATTATTCCCTCACTTTCTAGTTTGTCAAGTTCCTTTTCTAGCATTGGTTTTAAGGCATATGGTAGGCTAGTGCAGGCTTTTAGAAATTTCGGATTGGACCCATGCTGTATTTTTATGTTGGCTTCGAAGTTCTTTATTTTCCCAATGCCTTGTGTAACTACATCTGATTATTCACTAATTATGGAGTCGACAGAGAAGTTGTTGGCTTTGGAGATATGGTTGATACTGCGCCAGTCCAGTTTCAGAACTGATAACCACATTCGTCCGAGTATTGGATTACTGCTGTTGTTCAAGATAAGGAGGGGTAAGGTCTTTTCTTGTTCGTTTACGTTGACCTTCACAGGTAATGTACCGAGAGGTTGGAAGAGTTCAATGGTTTAAATTCTAAAGCGAACTTTGGAAGGTTCCATTTTTGGAAGTTTTCCAACATTTCTTTGTAGTCATCTATTGTCATGGCTGAGATGGCTGAACCTGTCTCTAACACCATTTGAGATTTGACGAGGTTTATTTTGAGATTTACCATCATTTTCAGTGTTCTGTCAGATAAGCCTGACTGGTACATTTCTAGTGCGTAGAATTCATCATTGTGGTCTTTTTTTATATTATGTACATGTTGTACTTTTTTGGGTCTTTGTCAGGGCAATGTTTTGGATCTACACATTGCCTGGATGTGTCTCTTCTTCTTACATCTTTTACAGGAGGCATCTCTCCAGAAACATTCTGCCTGCTAGTGATTTGTATTGCCATATGATTGGCATGGAGGATAGGTTATTTCATATGGCTTTTTATGGCTTTTAGGGTTCTTTTTCCTGTTTGGGTCTGTGGACAATTTATGTACCAATGATGATGGATATGATCCACCATAGATTTCGGCTGCGTCCTTTTGGGTCATCTCCATAGCTAGAGCCAATGAAATTGCTTTTTTTCAATGCGAGGTTTGATTCTTGTAGCAATCATCTCTGTATAATTTCATCCCTCAATCCATATACAAATCTGTCTCTCAGAGTTGCTTTGAGATTGTCCCCGAAGCAGCCAGGAAGTCTGAAAGAGACTCATCTTGATCCTGATTGCGTCTATGGGATTTAAAATGTTCAATAATTTCAAGGGGGCGTGAAAAGAAGTGACGATAACAAATGACATTGCTTGTCATATGTTTTGTTACCAGTAAGTCTGGAGCTATCAGTGAGTGTAGTGTGTTGTACACCTTTGGTCTTATTGACGACAGTAGAGTGGCTGTTTGCTTCTCTACAGTTATTCATTAGTTATCATGAACGCATGAGCCACTCCTTATAATTTGTTAAGGATTCTAACCCTTCATTAAAGGAGTCTGGCCTTGGCATCAATGACTCATCTCCATTATGATTCATTTGGATACAGATGATGGTTTAAAGAACAAACATGGAGGCAGCCATCTTGAGTTGTTATAAAATTGTAACTCTTTGTTCCTCTTAGGTATTGAATTATCAAAACAATATAATTGTAACTAGTGATACCATATTACAGTCTGGCATATAAGCAGTTAGTTAGGCAAATCAAAAAGTAGACAGAAAGTGAGGCAGAACTGCAGATAGGTGGATAAAGAGAAAGACTGACAGGAGATGATATAAATAAATTAATCACTTTATCAATTTACTTCATTACAATTTTTCTTTAAATTAAATATGGTTTGTCTACCCATGCTTTCTGGACTTACCATCTCTTATATTCATTGTTATAATTGTCAAAGTTCCAGAGCAGGATGATCGATCCAAGTTTAAATTTGTTGGAGGAGAAATGGTGGCTCTAGATCATCTTCAAAAGTTCCTATGGGGCACTAAAGGTGACAAAACTACTATGGATGTAACAGGCACAAGGCTATCTCCCTGGTATGTTTTCATGCAGTAACTCATAGTCATAGTGATTTTACATTGTGATGAATGAGTGGCGATATTACTATTATTATTTTTAACAATATATTAATTACAAATTTAAGTTCTCCTAATAAAATATCTCAGTTTCATAATCATGTTTGTCACACACCATCATACTGCTTAACATCATTGTCTTCAAACACTTGACTATCATTGTAAGATTAGTATCAGATAATAGT
Source organism: Plakobranchus ocellatus (assembly GCA_019648995.1). Lineage (NCBI taxonomy): Eukaryota > Metazoa > Mollusca > Gastropoda > Plakobranchidae > Plakobranchus > Plakobranchus ocellatus. Next base: position 651,924 of record BLXT01007679.1, on the reverse strand, counting down.
ACATCTGTTTTATTAATACATTTGCCACTTTTGCATTAATAATTTATTTGGTAAAGAATCAGACCTCTGTTGTTCTATTCATATAGGATAAGCATTAAGCATTCAATTGAGCTTGAAGAAAAAATCATTAACAATAGGACATTACTTAGGTATATTTAGCTCCAGGACATCTTTTAACTATAGGTCTGTGATATAAAATTCTTGGTTAGGCAAAGTCTTGTTAAACTGAAAAGAAAATGAATACAATTTTACAGTGAGATTTAAAAGTCAACATATCTGTAAATGTTTTGCAGGTTTTCTATGGGCTGTATCTCTCCAAGGAAAGTTTATTGGGCTGTAAAGACATATGAGAAGGAGCAACAATCAAACCCATCAACTGAAAAAATGATGAATGAACTAGTTTGGCGTGACTATTTTCAATGCATGGCTCTCAAACATAAAGAGAAACTATTTTCTCCTGATGGTGAGAATCATTTTGCTTTTTTTTTTGCATATAAAGACTAAGTCATATTTTAATTAAAGCTCAAAGTTTTCTTTTTTTATGGTAAAATGCTTTTATCAAAACCTTACCCTTACCTTGTCCCAAAATAAATATAGTTCCATAGAATTTTGCCTCTGCAAAGTACACAGAAAGAATTTTTGGACTGTTTGAACAAATATAAGTGTTCAAAAGGTCACTTCCAACAAGTCAAGCTGGTGATGAAGCATGCTATAATTACATTATCTTTTTATTTTTATTTTATTACCTTGTATCAAAACATAATGATTATCTCCAAAACCCATAAATTTTTAAATAAAAGCATTTTAAATCTTGACATACATTTGCCAAAATATACTGGATACTTGGGTAATTAAAATGTAAGAGACACCTGATGTCATGTCAATATACCAAATACAAAGGCAAGAAGAAAAAAGTTTTCTTTTTTTTTAAGTTCTCACCTTCATCTCTCTCCCATCTTTCAAACTCAGATTCAAAGCACCTTACACCCTCATAAGCATGTTAAGTGTTGAATTGAATAATGAGAGCAATGACTACCAGAAAGTGTTCATGAAATACATAAGAGCAACGAGGAGACAAAAAAGTCAATATAAAAGAAATGTTAGGAAAGCAAATATGAGAATTGCATTTTTTTTTACAAAAATAAAAAAAAAGATTATGACTTAATTTAAATATGGTATAAAGATTATTGATACAAATAATGTTGATATACATAGAGTGGACTGAGTGCACACTAGTAGAAACAAATTAAAAGAAGCAACAGAGGGGGGATGATTGAGAATAATTAAGAAGTCAACAGCAATAGAAAAAAAAAACTATGCCAAAAGAAATGAAGACTCCAGTGGAAAAACCAGATAAGTCACATTGTTGCAAAAATTAAGTTATCTCCTTAGCCACATTCTTTGCAGATATTAGTTTTGTTTCTAGCATCAATCATATGGATAAAACAGTTAAGTCCACCACAATTAACTCTTTTAAAATTGCTATGAAATGAAAGAACCAAAACTTGCAAACTTTATTTTCTTGATTTCTCCACTTCTCATTTTTGTGACTTATCTGGTTTTTCCATTTTATAAATTATTGATTATTTACAAAGTGCCTCCTTGAAAATTTGACAAAAATAAAGTTTCAGATGGGCTTGCTTCTGACAATATCAAATGTGATTTTTTTATTTCCATGGTTATAAAGATAGCCATAGCTAAAAATAAAGCTTTAGATTAGAAGTCTCTCAATTTTTAAACTTTAGTAATTTTTTAGTAAATCAATGTTTTAAATCTTGTTTTTCATCGAAGAGTTTACTTTAGCTTGGGCATGACGTTAAACTGCATCCATCGGACAATCGCCAATTAAACCGGTAACACCATCAATTTTAAATTGATGAGAAGGGTTATGGGACCCAGTAGGACTAAAAATAAGACCTGCAAAGGGCAGAAGATTCTTAATAGGACAATGGCCACCATAGATATCCACTGCCTTGTGGGTTAGTTATAAAATGAAGGCTAGAGAAGAACCTGTACTCAAACCAGCAGTAGGCAAGGGGAAACCACTGCTGTATAGCTTCCCAAGAATAAAAAATCATGAGCCAAAACCATACTGAAACCTTAGTTAACAACATTAAAGGGGTTTTTTATTCCAATTCAAACCCCTCGTTCAGCAGGGATAGCCATGTGCAGCAGGTGGCTCCAAGTCTTCATCCAGCGTCTGCTCGCAAAATTAAGTCCTTTTGTATGGTAGTGAGTGTTGGACAATAAAGAAACAAATAGAAAAAAAACTAGAAGCAGTAGAGATGTGATTTATCAGAAGAATGATGAGGATATCATGGACAGAAAAAAAGTCAAATGAAGTGGTTCTGAAAGAGGCTAATCTTGAGTGATCACTAATTAAAACCATTAGACAGAGGCAATTACAGTTTTTAGGCCATATTTGCCAACATAAGGATTTAGAACACTTAGCAATCACTGGAAAGATTGAAGGCAAACGCAGTAGAGGTAGACAGAGAATAACTTTTATTGAAAATCTTAAGTCATGGGCAATAGGCAGGGGTAGCAATAACAGCTTTATAAGGTTAACTGAGAATAGGTATGAGTGGAGGTACATGATCGACAATATCTGTTCCAGACAAGGTACCTGATGATGATGATGACTTTAGCTTAAAAGTACTTCACACTATTTCAGTCCAAAAAAAAGCTTATTTGTGAAGTATTCATGATATAAGTTTTTGAAAAAATTGAAGTCATTGAAGTTATATAAATTGGATGGAGTTGATTTTTTACTTTTAGTTTTAGATCTTATGCTCATGATGTACTTTTTATGATGAGCACTCATTTTTAAGATGATTTCCTTGAAGATATAATTTTTTGTTTAATTGATTTATTGGCAAAGACTTTGCTTAACTTATCATGATGCTACATGCTTGTATTAGTACATGTTTAGAAGTTTTTTGGTTTCATATTCTAGCCTAAGTCTCACACTACTCTCTTCTTTGCCCCCCAAAAAACTGATGAAAATTCAGTGAATTATGAAAATGTTATTTATTGTTTACCTGCTTAGGTACTAAGGGAGAAAAAGTATCTTGGAAGCATAATATGGAGCACTTCAATGTTTGGAAAGGTAATAAATTAATAGCAATAGATACATATAGCTTTGCCAATTCATTTCATGTCAATGGCTATGAAGTTTTGCTTTTGATACTCTTCTCAGACAATTTTTATTACATTGCTTGACTATAAATTATATTCACCTATTTCTAAGGCTGTGTTCCTTACAGTCTCACCTCATGAAAATAAAAATAAAATCTGAAGCTAAAAAACATTCCTCATCAGTACAAATAATAAAAAAGAAAGGAAAGAAATAAAAGAAAGCATTGTGTTTATCCTTTTTGAAGGAGTCACCTTAAATCAGTATTGGCTGCATAGTGGTTTCTGTCATTCTGCTGATTTTAAAATGAAATCTCTATTCTCTGTTAAGATTTATATAAACTGACATTCACTCTAATCAAGACAATAGTCAACTCCTTAGTTTTATGAAATTGTAATTTTTAAAATTAATAAGCTTTTGAGTAAACCAAAAGTTTAGATAAGTGATCATAATTAAATCATATATTAAAGAAACTAAGCAGTGATGTTGACTTCAAAATATTTATATTAATGTGATTGCTTTTTTCCCTTTTTTTTTTTTACAATATGAACTTTTATAAGTTATTACAAATTTTTTAATGAACAACTAATACTCATAGTAATCATCTTTTTTAATGCAAAACTGTTTTGCGTTATGCAATTTTAACAAGATTTTCATCATTGTTAATTTTTAAATCTTTTACAAGAGTTTAGTGATTTTTTAAAACCTTTTGTTTTAAAATAAATCTTCCTCTTTTTATAACTCTTTTATGAATAAAAGATGGCAAGACTGGTGTGCCATACATTGATGCAAACATGCGAGAACTTACAGCAACTGGGTTTATGTCTAACAAAGGTAGAGAGGTGAGAAATAATAATTTTGTCTATCATAGTTTAAAAATACATAATTTAAAAAAAAATTCTTTGTTGTTTCAAATTGTATTTCAAATCAATATTTAACAAAATCTTCATTAAATAGTGATCAGAACTTTAAGGCATTCATAATTTCTGCTATGTGTCTTTCTTGGATTTANGAAAATAATGAGAATGAGAATGTTTTTCCCTATGATTAATAATGAGACAATTGGCTTACGACAAGCACATCTAGTCAGACTTATACATCATGATGCTTGATAGGTGTGCACACTTTAGTCCCAGCTAGCTGCTTCTCTGCCAAAATATATATTGAAAAAAAAAGAGAAAAGAAAAGGAATGGATTGCAAGATGGGGTTGTGTAGTTTGGAAAAGGGGCTCAGAATCAGTTGGAGATGAAGAAGGATAAGGCAATAGGAATGGCTGGCTAGCGCAAAATCACAAGAGATGCTGCAATCATTTCATTTGCACAGCCTTCTTTATCAGTCAAGGGTGTGTTAGATAAATTGATGGTTATTAAGTCAGCTAAATTGGAAAAGATTGAGTAAATCAATAAGCTTCCACTTAAGGCATGAAAAGGCATAAGAGAGGCTGAATTTATTCCACAAACTTATGCGAGTACCATCTTTATTTTTCTTTATACAATGCTAGCCTGCTCTCCTTTATTGAGGTCAATCATAGTGGCATCACCATGGCATTTATCTATCCTCTGATATGCATCTGAGGTGGAAAGAGTGACTGAACGTATTGTGTCTTTCACTCTTTTCATCAGAGGTGCCACTATAGATTTTCAAGGCATGTGCCAAAAAAACTGGCGCGCCACCTTAAATAGCATGAATATCTGCCTTTATCAAACAGTGGTATTGGTTCTTATATACAGAGTGTAAAACTAATTACAGGCCTCATATTCATAACTTGGTTATTTTAGGATTTACAATCAGTCTTTTCATTATGGTCATATGCAGAGAAATCTTCGCAATCATTGATTTATTTTCCATATTAAATATTGTTGGAGTCAGAAACACAAACTTTGTCATGGTAGATTTTAAAAAGTGTAGGTAGAGACAGAAAATTTATTAAATTAAATTTTGTTGACATTTAGATGTTGCCTCACATTTGCTTGTTGCAATTTTTAAAAGGAAATGCAAAACCCTTGAAACACAAATAATCATTATTGTTGTTTTTAATGTAGCAATGTGGCATAAGTTGTCATAGGGATATTGTTATGAAAAAAGAATAACGTTTGAACTTAAATTCTTGTTTTACTGCACCACGTGTTTATTTCTCTTGAATTAACCTTGAAAAAAATCCCAATTTTTGAAACATCCATCCAATTACTTTTTTTCCAATTACCCATAAAATGAGCCAATTGATAATGTTCCTTATTTAGGCCTCCTGCCCAAGGACATCCTATGTTATTTACTTACAATTATCTTGAGACTAGTCCAAATGGGTGGCAAGCATTTAAATAATAGAGATGTTGATGAGTTTTAACATTATTTAAAAAGCATTTTAAAGAAGTAAAAAAAAAAAAACGAAAAAGTTTTGTAAGTAATATTTGATTCTTAGGCCTAGTTTTAAAACATTTGTCTATTTTTCTTCTTTAGAATGTAGCAAGTTTTCTCACCAAAGATCTTGAACTGGATTGGCGACTTGGAGCTGAATGGTTTGAGTCAACTCTGGTTTGTGATTATATTGTACTGATTGTATCTTTCTCAGTTTGATCATTACTAAGTTTTTAAATCCTCATGAAATACTTTTGAGATTTATTTAAAAACCTGTAATTGTAGCTGAGTATCAATTTTTATTGTACAGAATGGGCACAATGAGGCCTGGAGAAAAATAAAAGCACAAAATGCTATAAATGTGAAAATGAAAATATGTTTTTCATAAGTCTGCATGGAACTAATATTTAAATTTGTTGACATGCTTAAAGGTGTTTCTTGAAAGATTTTATCTTTTTTCCCTTTGCCATGTATTGCTTTGTCATATTTGTCATAAAGACAGTCATAAAAAGCCAAACGTTTTGTTTATTTTACTCCTATGTTTCATTTGCTACAAAACTTGTGGAATTAAACTGCAATAGGTATATGTTGAAGTATTTTCTGAGTAGCTGTAATTATAAATCGTTTCTCTCTCTCACACACACACACACACACGCACACGCGCGCTCACACATACACACACATGCACCCACACACGCACACACACAATTAATTAATAAAAGTTTAAAAAAAAACCTAATTTCTTCCCTGAGATTTCCAGAACTTAAAATACTCTTTTCCATTAAACTGTCTTAACGAATCTAAAATAGATTTATGTTGTTGTAAGTTGTAATCTACAATTATTTTTATCCTGTTCAGATTGACCATGAAGTTTGCAACAATTATGGGAACTGGTTGTGCATTTCTGGTGTTGGACTTGACCCTGATTTAGGTCACAAATACAATGTGGTGGAGGAGGGGCAGCATCATGACTGCAATGTAAGCATCTTTCATATAGAATGCTCATTTTGTTTTTAATCAGATATTGAATCAGTTCTTAATAAAGGCATATTTTAGCAGTTGCATCATTTTTTTCATTGACAGTGTTTATGAAACAACTTTGAATTGTATTAAATCATCAAAATTAAAAAAAAAAAAAAAACACTTGCAGGAGAACACTTGAATTTTGGGGGGTATAAAGGAGACCACAGAGGGATAAGGAAAGGAGATGAAAAATAAATGAATAAAGGAGAATATAATTTTTTTTCAAAAATAAATTGCAGGATTTGACATTCAATGATTGAGAAACAGAGTACAAAAAATCAAGAGATCTTACAGCCATAGCTTAGGTCAACCCCTCTTTGCTCACTACAAGAGACCCACAATATGGGGATCACACAAGTGTGCCAAAAAAACACCAACCCACTGGGTGGACAAAAGGAGGGCAGTGCAGTCAGCAGCTGCCAGATCTAATATAGCAATTTAATCTAATTAGTATCATAAAGATGGCTTAGCAATGTTATTGCTTACTTAGCAGGCCTCAATTTGATATTATGGACACGAAAATATATATTGCGCTTCCTTAACAATAACGCTGTTATTATATCGTTTTATTATTTTTTTTTTAAAGTGTGATTTTTTAAAGCTTCCCAATGTGTGAAACCGCAACAAATAAAATACAGCTGTAAGGCCTGCATACGCACCATATATTCAGGCTCTCTCTCTCTCTCTCTCTCTCTCTCTTACTCTTCTTTTTCTTTATCACTATCTATCTTTATTATTTTGACCAACTCTCCCCTTCACCAAATACTCAATAACACTTTGTAACAGCAATTGTGAAGAAATGGACTTATATTCAATATTACACAAATAAACGTTATGGATTCCTGATTTTAATCCAATTTATTTTATCTATCTATCTATCTATCTATCTATCTATCTATCTATCTATCTATCTATCTATCTATCT
>BLXT01007679.1:606723-625723 GCA_019648995.1 Plakobranchus ocellatus | reverse complement strand
GGGGGGGGGGGGGGGGTATATGTTCGTTTTATTTACCAACCAATCTAATTGGCCACAACAGTACCAAATGGACGTTCAGCTGATTGGATCAGCCAGCGAATGGTCATGGGTTAAAATGGCAGTTTCTGGTCCTTTTTTTTTAATAGAGCCATGTTGAAGCAAACTTTCCCATCAATAGAAGCTTCAAAAAAGAATAATTAATATTTATATATGTTTACAAAAGGCCTTTTGATTTTCTTTCTTTCTTTTTTCTTTTTCGGAAAAGGGGGGGGGGGTTAAGTTTTCAGATCATATTCAGAATTGTTAGAGAGGTCTGCAAAAATATGTAAAAGCACTCACCTATTGTGACGATGAGCACTGGTTGTTCTTTTGTACAAAGGCTGATCAGGTGGTCTTGGCACCAGAGGCTTATGTGTTGAATGGCTAGGGTGCTCAAAGGAACCTACAGATGCAGATGACATTGTGCCTTTGCCCAAATCATCAACATATGAATAGGCCGGGGATGTAGTTGTGGAAGACGGTTGTTTCTGGCCTTGAGCCTGAGTCACAAGAGCATCATGTTTGGCTCGTGACTGCTCAAGCATAGCCTAAAGAAGGAAGAAGTAAGCTTAAACATGCATTTTTTATTGGCTTAACAAACAGAACAAAAACACATGAGACACAAGTGCCACAGATGGCTTATTATACTGGGAAAAAATTGCCATAAATCTACTCATTTCATTTATTTCATTCTTAAAATTTTCAAAGCAAAGCAGCTGCCATTCTTGCACAAGAACTCATCTGACTTAAAATAAACTTACCCACTTTCATTTTTTCTTAAAATCAATTTTCTAAATCTTACCAACGTGAGTTTTATGTGGTTGAAACAAATATGCTTTAAGATACAACCCACAACTTCAATGCGCAGAGCAAAACAGGTAACAGAACATACAAGGACAGAGTCTTCATCAACGGAAATTCACACATTAAACCTAGGCACCTCACATATAGACATAATCTCTGATGATCATCCTTTGCAATCACATTTTCCCACTCCAATTATACATAGGGCTTCATCATCACCTATCAAGCCTTGTACTAATAGTCCTTCAACAACTGCAGATTCATCAACTTCACTCATGATCAAGAACATGTCCAACCACTTTCAAAAGAAGAAGAAAGATTGAACACACATCTCATTAAAAGAAAATTACACACAGATCCACACAGAAAGACAGAGACTAGAGTATGAGCAAGAGTGTTTATTTTTAGTGAAAGGGCTGAGGATGTTGAAATGTATAAAAAAACAGGTAGAAAATACAGATCACACATTGTCCCTTCTTCAAGACACAGAGCTGACATCTAGATAGGACCAGTGGCTTTCTCATTAGACACCATTCTCACAAAGTACAGAATTACACTTCAAGCATACCACAGTAGGTCATTTATAGGTAACCACTGTCACAAATACACCACTCCAGATCTTTACCAAGCTCTCACACAAACAATTAAATCACAGACTCAAGCATGCACAGACAACCTAATTGGTATAGACGAGGCTTTTAGAGTTAAATTTCAGTTTGATGACATAAATGAAAATTGTCAAAGTGATTTCACATACAAGAACAAGTCAGTCCCCACAATTCATACACTAATTAATAATTACGTGACCACATACAGAAGACTGCAACCTGGCAAAACAATTCCTAAAGAACACATATTAGAAAGTCATTGCATTCCACACATTTCAGACTACAAAGTTGAACCGGGCTTTTTTGGGGAACAAAAGATAGAAAGTGCACATCAAACCATATCATATTTAGAAAAGTTTTCAGCAAGTCGGATTGTAGATGGAGAATAAAAACTAGGCCATATTTTGTCTAGTCATTTGTTGAACATATGGTCTTGGTTATGTACAAAAAGTGAAAAGATGTAGAAGGAATGCTAGGCCCCACCGGGCCTAGGTTATCTTAAGCTAGAGAGTCCCTGATGCAATGCTGTGATAAATATATATTGATGATTATTTACCTTTTCCTTAATCAGCAGTTTCATGGTCAGTTTCTCTCAACCTCCTGTATGAAACCATAATTCCCCGTTTTATAATCGACAAGAATGTGACTTATTCATGTTATGCTGAATATCAAATTTTAGAGATCTTTACACCTGTCTTGAGACGTTATGCAAATAACAGCTTTGAGAAAGAGTTTAAAAGCATCAAAATTAGGAACGAATTCAACACAATTTTCGTACCTGCAAAAGTAATAAAAATGATTCATTCATGCATTGCATCAATGTTTGAAAATATGTTAAATGCAAAATGTGATTAATTTTGACTTGTTTCCAGACATAGGTAACCCTAACCTTGCTCTGTTCCATCATACGCTGCTTCATGGCTTGCTGTTGTGCAATCTGAAACTGGCGGCTGTTGACTGAAGCCTGGTGATAGTTGAGAGGTGCTACACCAGTAACTTCATTGTAGGCACTGGCAATTTCGTTCTGCCACTGAGATGTGCTAGGATCCTCTATAAAGCTATTAAATGTGGCATTGGCACTCTGCAAGGGTTGTTGGGCATGAGAAGCTATAACACCTGGTCCTCCATTTGTCATAGAGGAGGAAGAATGTTGTGGTGTCAGCTGATGGGAGTGGTGTTGTTGAATTCCCCCTCCTCGACCGACAACACTGGTTCCTGTTGCTCCAGCTGGCCCTCCGGATCTTGTGAGGTGCTCTTCCATAGATATGAATCTATGACCTTAGAGACAAGAAAATTGTAACTAGAAATAGATTTTTCGAGGGGATAGGGAAGAATCAGGAAAATACAACTAGAAATAAATTTGCAGTCATTTCTTTCAATAAAATAGAGCATTATCACAAAGAAAGACATGTTCTGTTCTGTTCAAATCTTTCAATTTATTAACTCTTTTGGTACCTCTACATGAATAAATTATTGCATGAAGAGCATTGATGTTCCCATACACCTGCCCAATCCTTTAGTTTTTCTGAAGAATATCAGTATGTAAATGACATACTTTACCCCTCAAAATGCCATTTTGCCAAAAAGTCTTTTGCAATTTCTTATAATAAAAAGGTTTATTTTAATTTTGTGACATTGTTTTTGACAGAATTTAAATATATATTTTTTTAAGATTTTGGACATCTCTTGAAGAAATAGTCATTGATGCGACTGAAAGAAGCCATGATAGTTATAATCATATTAAACCTGATTTTTAAAAAAATAAAATCTAAATGTAGGGTGGAATGCAGATCAAGAAACTTAACTATCACTTTTGGAAATAACGAAAACTTTTTTATAGAAAGAGAAAATTTGTATAATCCAGCGCAATTATATCACTAACTAAAAATATGTAGTGGCACCACAAAATCAAACATTTAATGGCAAAAATAGCCATGGCAAAACAAGTATGATGCATTCTGAATATCATTTTTCTATACATCAAAGGCTGCTGCACTTCTCTTCATTTGATAACAGAGTCCTAAACATTCATTTCATATAGCAGCTGCCAGTCACAAAAAGCAAAAAATCAATAATGACAATGTAATCTACAAAAATAGAGTTATATGTACTTAAAATGCATAAAATCCACTTTTATAAGAATTATGTCAAATAATGTTTGAAAGCCTACCTTGTGAGCCTGGTCTACTTTGTATTTGGCCAGGTAAATTGGCATGAGAGTGAGGTCCACCTATGGACTGACCAGATATTGACATTGCTGGTGAATATGCTTCCCTTCTTCCACCTGATGAAGCTGGCCGCATCATCATTGCCAGCGGAGGTTTAGAGTTGAAATTGGAAACAGTGGAAGGAATCATACTTGGCCCATTAACATCATGCCTAAGTACGTTTGAACTGTTGATAGAGGAGTATTGTCGCGCCTGCTGACGGAGGGCAAGACGTTGCAAGGCATCTTGGATAGCTTTCTCGTTGTATGTGTCTGTTAAGATAGTTTTGAATTGGTGAGATGAAAAGAATAGAAACATTAAATGAGATGCATTTTGACAAATTGCAAATAAGCTGGAATTTTAAATGGCATCAGATAAAACACCAAATTTTCAATTTTGATTTTAAAGGAGCACTCATATTACAGTTTGAAAATCCACGTTTCTATCCCTACAGATGGAGAAAGAATCTACAGTTCACAAGATGAGTTTGTTGCTGAATAACTCCAACTCTTACTTGGAAAAAAAAAAGTTTATCAACTAGAAAAAAACAGCAACACTTAGCAATAGCAAACAAAGTAAACAGATGCTCTAAATCTAGGTTTAAATTTCAAAAGTAAAATATCAATGCCATCACACAGCACTTCAACATTACATTCACAAAAGGGTTAGAATAATCAACTTCATTACTCAGGATCAGCTATTAATATTCTACAAACTCTTAAAAGTCTGCTCAATTGATTGCAAATTCATGATTAACATCTAAAAACTCTAGTGTCTAGAGGAGAAAAAATATTGGTAGACCAATTTTTGTGCACAAATGGGAAGTAAAAAAGAACCGAGTAGGAGATTGTTGGATCAGGATGGTTTTGTGCAACTGACGTAAGGTCAATATGGGTTTGTGACAAAAAGAGCTCTATTGAAACTAGTGAGGAGGCAGTAACTTGTTCAATCAATCAAACTAATGAGAGAAAGAACAAGATGGATAACACAAAACAGAAAATTACATGAGTGAATTACCAATATAAACAAAAAATCAGATATCTCAAACACATCGAAGTTCAAATATCTCAGTCCGATTTTTCAAGAGAGAAGACAAAATGAACAAGAAAATAAAACACAATACAGACGCCAACATTGCCCAACTACTCAAACATCCCAATAAGGACAAAGAGAAATATTAGGTACTCCGTCTTAGTACTAACACTTGCATACAAATTTAAAACTCCAACTCTAATAAAGTCTCTGGAAACACTAGTTACAAATAAGAGTTGCCATCTTTCAGTTTTCAACTCGACTAAAGACATGGTTTGCAAAAATAATATCAAGTAGGGGTAGGAGTGGCTCATCTGATAGGGCAGTTGGTAACCACGTAAGGGGTCTGAGGTTCAAATTCCAGTCCAGGCCAAGTCAAATTTTTATTCTTCCTCTGTGTCCACCCAGCACTAAATGGGTTGCTAGGTCTGTTAAGATCCGGCAGAAGTAAAAGCGGGAGGAAAGCAAAGGTAAAATATCTCATAAAGCCATATGCCAAGAATAATCAGGACCCTACTCCTGGGTCCCTGATGCTTGGACTAAGCATGGGATCAACTTTACTTCTTTTTTTAGGAATGAAAAGCTTCAAGCTACATATTAGTATTGTTTGTTAAGGATCCCATAATTTGAATATTTTATGTGACTGTCAGCTTAATGCAGGGACATCAGTGAAAAAATTGTTTAGCCCCTGAACTTTGATATTTGGTTGGGAAAACACCTGTAGGACCCAACCAATCACCTTCTTTGACATGCAATGTTTCATCTAGCCTCTGTGATTTAAATTATTCTTACAGTTCTTGTCTATTTCTTTCTCTGCAGCTTCTTCATTTTTGTGGCATATGGTAACTGGAAGAGATCATTTTATTGAATCTGATCTAGACCTACATCTAAACTTTAAAGATCTACACACCACACTTTAGTTGAAGTTTAATTCTCTCAATAATGTTACACAGCACATTTATGACTTTGATCACATCTAGAAGAGATCTAGAATCTAGATTTCATGAATCAATAAACTTATAGATCTAATCTAGGCTAACAGTAATGGTTCACAGGCTGCTTCATCTCAGGTTACCCTTTTAATCATGTACTCAAGTCTAAAATCTAGATCTAGATTCTGTAAATTATCAAATTGTAGTAATGAAGCAAAGTCACATCTTTCTGAATTTCGACACGCCATCTAGATCACAGATTATCAATTATAGGTTTAAATTCCACATGAGGTAGAATTAAGGTCAGTTGCATCGTATTCTTGCGTGTTTACTATCCTTTTATACTTCCTATTGACCTCCAACGATTCAAGAGGACACCTGCATCTTCCATTGCAAATTACAAACCACGTCATAAATGACAGCTCCGGAGAAGATTTTTGGGAATTCCTACAAACGCAGATCAGCGGTAAACTATGAACTCTTTTAATGTGAATGAAAGTTGAACATCTTTGTAAGACTTACACTGAGCAAGTCAGGGACTAATTGTGTGCATCAACTCAGACCAGACATTTTGACAGATTGAAATCATGTGGTATATGGCATAACAAAAAATAAATACTCAGTATAGTAAATTTTCTCCGCAAGATAGTTTCCTGTTCAGCATTTTAGTGTTAGGGATTTAACCTCTCAAGTTGTAACTGATAAAAACAATCCCTTCATTGCATGCCTTGTCTGACATATTTTTAATCATATTCCTCTAACTTTCCATACATAAACACCCACCCACATACACATACACACACAACAAAAAAAACCTTTATATTTCACCTGCTGCATCACAAAGAACAAATTCTATAATGCCCTGCATGTTAACACTACAGATTGCTATTACCCTGGTTTGATAGTAGAGCCACTTACCAACAATAGGATCAGAAGTTGTAAACAATGAAGTCTGAGCTGGTCTGTTTGTAGCAGCTGAGGCAGGTCTTGTAGCTGCAGTGCGCCCTTAAATAAGATTCATTCAGAAAGTATCCAGTTGTTCAATTTGTAAGTGGATTTGATTGAGCAAACAATGAATATAAATTATAAGTATGAATTTCTATCACTACATATAAAATAAATGACATCATTATCAATTACTTTTTTTTTTTTAAGTGTAAGCTGAATTTAAAAACTGGGCTTAAAAAAAAAATATTAGAGAGTGGAAAATTATTTGTCTTAATTTATATTCAATGCCTTCAACATATTGAATAATCAGTCATGTAATATACCTATGGAATAAAGAGCACTGAGAGACATGCTTCAATACAATCTAGAGCCAAGGCAAGTTGACATATTGCTAAAGAAATTCATACATTATTTGTGTCCCGGCATCATTTCAAATGTCAGAAGCCATATTTCAAACATTTAATACCAGTGAAAAGTCTCTCTGTAGGCTTTGCAATAGTGGAAATCGAATAAAGCTTTCTTGCCGCTAAAGCCACGATATCATATTTTGACTTTTTTTAAAATAGCATTAAAAGGAAATTTTACAAACTCATGATTTTTCCCAATTAGTACATCTGTTGATCTGAAAGTTTATATGAAGTAATTTGTATTCAAATGCACTATTGTAAGGCTAAAGTGCAGACTAATCATCAGAGAAAAACTTTAAGATTTCCCAGATCTCTGTAAAATTTTGCAAAATATTGATGTGCCATTTGCTTGTAAAACCACCAACACCTCTTCTTTGTTAGTAAAATAAACTAGATGGCATTGATAATTACCAAAAAAAAAAAAAATTTTTTTTTTCAGATATGTGTTTGTATGATAAATTCATAATATCAGAATGGTTGTAATGGTGTACTGCTCCTTCTTTAGCTTGCTCATTTGGATTATAAAAAAGTAAATTTTGAGTAAAATGTGCCATTATGGCTATTAATGTTGCATGTAAATATAGACAAAATAAATCTCTAGAAATTTCACGCAGAATATTTCTGAAAAGCTGTTAATATTTTAAATTATATGTGAAGCAAGTGAAATATATGAAAAGATAAAATTTTCCAAAACTCTCCAAAGTGGTTAGTATCAATAAAGCTCTACTTAAACAAATTAAATGGAAAAATAGCAAAATAAAGTAAATTTTACATACAACTACAAGAGGTTCACACTACAGCTTTTTTTTTCAATGGTAAAACCTTAAATTGTGCCCCACAGAACTTGTGTTCACAAATTCAGTTTCTTTGTTTTTCAGTTCAAAATTCTAGCAAAAAGAATTAAAAATACTGCAAAGCAATTACTTTCTATATTTAAATGCAAACTGTATTTAAGCCTATAAGCCAGTTTCATAAATTACTGAAAAATTTCAGCTGAAATTTTTGTCAATACAGTCTGTCACTTGACTCTTTCATGTTTAGAGCATAAGAAGTAAATTACTGGCCGAGAGAAAAAAGTTTTGTCAAGATTTAACATGCATGTTATTTGAACTATGCTTTTCTCATCCAATTCCTTAACTGGGTCGAAGAACATTTTTATAAAAATGATCATTTGTTTCAGAAATGTTGCAGAGATAATCAACTCAGTAATATTTTGATACATTAAGATAAGAAAATAGTAAATGTTAGGGCACAATTTTTAAAAGAGTATAATCATGTAATCTGCCTGTAAGCTAAGAAAAAAAAGGCAAACTTTTCACATCATTCTGAATGCTTTGAAAGCAAACATGCATGCAAAATAAAAGCAAACAAACAAAACCATGACATCATACTGAGGAAGAGAGCAGCAAAAAAACACTCTGACCAGCACTTTACAAATAAGACAGGAGTCTGGTTAAAACCAGAGAAAAGAAATCTCTCTGAATATTGTCCCACATGCCCTGACAAAGTCTTGCAGCATACAGAATAGTACAGAGGAGAGAGTTGGATTGTATAACATGGGCTAAAATACAGTTATGTAATGTCTTATTCCCCCTTTTGCTTTTGAAAGATATGACATTAATATAATAGTCCTTGCACTGTCTATAATCACAATGAGATAGAATTGGATACAGGGAAATGGATAAAAACCTGAATTAAAACATGAATTTATGAGGTTATAAAATGGCAACATTTCACCCAAATTTAACATGCATTTATGAAGTTATATATTGACAACTATGTTTCAAACAGTCGGGAATTTGAAACAAAATCTATATAATTTTTTTTTAAGGCTTTGGTGAATTAAAGGAAAGCTTTTCCCAGCCACCTGTTATAGATTCAAAAGTGAGTGACACTCAAGCCACTACCTGTAGCTCTTGAGTTGCCTCCACTGCTAGACGCAGAGCGTGGGCGACCCAGCCGTTGAGTGTATATTGACACAGCTTGGGAATATGTGTGGGCAGGGCTGTGATGAAGTGTTGGCTGCTGATGCTGTGAGGCCGAGCCAGGACGACAGGCGACCCCGCCTGCCTCCAACCCATTGTTGCGGAGGTCCAAGGCAGAGGAGCTGTGGCCTGTTCAAGGGTTAGCATTGATGAGATATGAGACTATTTAACACTATAGGTTGCACTTCCTGAATCTTGTAATGTGAAAGTGACCCAAACTGAAAAAAAATAAAGCATTGCTGCAGCAATTCAATAGATCCCAAGTATAAGCGAGTGCACACCAAATTTTTTAAATGATACACATAAAAAGCCAATGAGCCCTTCTTGATGTTCACATCTACACTTTGTTTCATTTGTTTTCCTGCCATTTTCTTCCCCGATTTGGCCTTAGCAAAAAAAAAAAAAAATGTCTTGGTTTAAACAATGCCTGCATCATTTCCTTGCCTTTTCTAGGCCTGATATCTAAGTCTTTTGTTTTTGTTTTTCACTATGCTTTCCAAGAGCATAAAAAAGTCCTTCATATGCTACGCAGGCTAAACAATTAAAAAAAAAACTATGCTGGTTTAAATTTTACGACTTCAAAACGTCATTCTCAGTATCTTTCAATGCAAAAGAAACAGACAGGACCAAGAAAAAGAAAAGAAATAGACTTTGAATTGATTTAATCCTAAAATTAAATTCAAAGGGAATGCATCTTTTTTTTTTTTTTACCTTCTATTCTATTCCCTCAACTCCTTCATTAGACCCTTTTGTAGACTAACTAATCCTCCTTTGAGGCCAACCTAGGTAGAGAATAGCCCCTTAGCTCACAGATGTACTATTTGGTGCGCTCCCTTTTTTTTCCCACTTGCCTTTTCTGACTCTCCTGCCTTTTATGCTTCTGCATAAATATATGAAAAACTTCGGGGACATAAAACAATATCAGAACTATTCATCATCCAGCAAGTGGAAAGCAGCATGCAGTAAAAACCAAACAAGCTGCTAATGCAGCTTAGATCCATGGAACCATAACTAGCATCATAGAGTGAAATGCGCTGTCAACAGGCAAAAGGTAATAGTAATGTTTGTAAGTATGTGTTTGAGCAAAAGAAAGTAAGCTCAATGAGCACTCAGACTACAGGTCACATGAACTAGAACAAAGATGTAATGCAAAGTCACAAGAAATGCTTTCTCAGAAATAGGTGTCGATAAATTCAAGGACTCAAAAAAAAAAAAAAATTTAATATTAGCATTTCAAAATGTCTACATTTAATGCAATGCCTAGAGTGTCAGTGTTATTTATGGATCAAGAGAGATTATTTGAGTAGTCTTATTGTTGAGATGAAAGAAGAAACAATGTTAATAACAAATAATCAAAGATAGAAACCACTACTACTATGTTGATTATGTTAATTTTCGTACAATTTTTTTAAAAAGATAAAGTTAAACAAAAGATTAAAAAAAGGCAAGTGCTCAAGATATATTTTCTCTGCAGTAAATCAAGTCTTTCTTAAAAAGATCCATTAAAAATAATATTAAAAAGAATGCATGATGATGACACGGGTAGTATAATTTGTAAATGGGGGAAAAATAAGTGTCAATCATGGTGCATTCTTCATTGCAGATCTGGTCCTGAAAGAGTCAAGCGACAGATCCCAATTGTCAAACATTAAAAGTATCAATAAATTTTAAATCAAATAAAATTTAAGAAAACAAATAATAATGTTTTAAAATCAACACCTAAAATCTTTATATTGTAAATCAAGGCAACATATGCATTTTAAATTTTAAATTTAAGGCTCAAAAACAAGCAGAAGAACTAAACAACTACTTAAACAAACTTGATACTTAGGGATGCTTCAATTATTTCTTTTTCAAAACAATCCTTTTTTTTTATTTTCAGCTGAAAAGTTGCAAGAAAACAAGCTAGATTCTACTTTAATATGTGAAGGAAAAAAGAGAGAAAATGTGTAAAATGAAAATTCTACAGATGTAACTTACTGTTGAAAATGATATTGTTGTTATTTATACTTCCTGATGAGGCTGAAAATTTGACCACCAATGAAAATTTATGAGACGAATTCAAAGAAAGCATTGAAATATAAATAAATCAACAATACTTATTAGATTGATAAGTATGAGTGCATTTTATTGATGTAAGTATTGTTCAATGGATTCTTAGAAAGAAAAAGAATGTCCGATTCTGCTCTTGTGGATTCTAGTATTTCCAACTGAGATATCTTTTTTCTGGGACACAGTTTTGCACAATTAAATAAGCAAGCTGAAGAAGTACTTTGAATTAAAAGTTTCAGCAATTCAATTATGTCAATTCTGTAATATCCCAGAAAAAAGGAACATCACTTTTTGGACAGACTGTAAGGTTTGTCCTAACTGATACAGGAGATCTTTGTGCCTACAACTTTAGAATCTGGATTAAAAACAGATCCATGTTTCATCAACTGTCACAAAAAGATTTACAAAGCCATCCTTAAATTTTGCTTGAACCAAAAACACTCTTTTTTCAACTGGTCTCAATAGTCTGGTTCCATTATGAGCAATCATCTTCCTCATCCTTTGAAGAAGTCTATGCATGCTTATTTCACTCATGTTTGCTCTTTTGGCAATGACTTCAACCTTATCCTGCAATCTTCATCAATAATTTTTTTCATTTTTCAGTACTTTCAAACTTAGTCTTGCTTTGAATGTTCCAAGTCTTGGCAAGTCAGAGGACTCTAAACAACTACATTCAAACTGCTTACATCAGTAATTCAATGGTTATCAAAGAATACAAGTACCATTTTTGGTGAATTTTGATAACAGCTCTCTCATCAAACTCCTCCACCTTGGGTGAGTCATAATATCTCTCAAATCTGTTGACAAAAAACTTTTAATACCACAGCACTGGGGCAAAACCTGGCATTTTGTATACTTCATTTATATAAAACACAACACCAAGCACTTCAAATTTGTATCTTTACTCTACCACAGTCAAGGTAAAGATTTTTGGTACCCTCCTTGTATTGATAGAAATTTGAATGAAATTTCCAAAAAGGCATATTATTTTGGCATCCAGAAAGGCTCAAATCACTAAGAAATAAGTAGTAGGTAAAGACCTAAACTCACCCAATCTAGCTCTGGTCCCATCTTCTCCTGCCATGGCTCCACCCACTGGCACTGTGCCACCTGCAATGTCTGGGTTCTCACGACGGCGAGATAGCATCTCTCTCTTAGCTTCAGATAGTGTGTTTGCACCTGGTTTAGGCTCTCCACCAAGGAAGATAGCTGCTGACTTGTTGATCTTCGTATATGTTGTCAGCACTTCCTCCAGCTCTCCTTCACTGAAAGAAAATCCAGACATGGTAAACAGGTGTCTCTTTTTTGTGAAACGGTACCAACATTTGTATTTAAGTACATAGACAATATTTCAATGCATTTTTCCTGCAAGACTTCCTGAAATTTATCAATTTATCGAAGCTTACATTCTAAAATAGAAGAGCTTTGATTTTAAATGTCATGACCAAAAAGCAAAGTGAGTTCCATACTCTTGAGGACTGGATTCATAATTGGAATGGGTGTAAGTTAATCAGGAGGAGAGCCCTGATTTTACTTCTCTTTGGCATTCCATATTGTGAAGTAATTTGCCTTTGCTTTCCTTATTGTCTTTTCTTTGTCTAAGCCTCAGCTACCTGACAGGGGCTTAGAAGACACAGGAGAATAGATAAAATTTGTTGACTCAATGGGAATAAAAACCAGCACTCCTTACATGGTCGTTAAGCACAAGACCAATTGATTGCATTGCTATTCAGTCTTAAGAAGAAATTAAAATGGTATAATGAGGAAATATAAAAAAAAAAAACACATTGTAAAAGAAAAATATGTTTCATTTACTACAATCAAAGCTGTCAACATAGAAAAGTCAAAAGATGTAATCCCAAGAGCCAAAACCTGTAATCTGGGACTCAAAACTGTAATCTATATATTTTATTAGATTATTTGTGCTTGTTTCAATGCAGGCACATTAAAAAATAGCCTATAATTTTTAAGTAAACTGCACAATATTAAAAAAAAAACCACACACATAAAAGTTAGCAATGTAACACTCCTCAGCATAAGTATCGCAAGAAACTTAGTTGGGGGATGTAAAACAATACAAGGACCAAAACTATGATATAAGATAATAAGAATTATGTTTACTGAATGAAGATAATGTGCCTACCTAAGGAAATTTTAGAAAAGATTGAAATTAACATTATCTTTTGTTAAATTATGAAAAAAATCGTCTGCAGGAGATAACGCTAGGGAATGAGGGAAACAAAAAAAGAGAGAAAAAGAGTAAAACAAAGAGAAGCAGGGAAAAAGATATGTACAGGTTGAAAGAAACCATGAGAAAAAAAGACAGTAGAAGATAGAGCTTGATGGTGTCAGAAATAAAAAAACATGAATGATAGTAACAGATAAGTACACAACTTAAGATAAGCAGGCACATCAAAAAGATATAGAAACAGGACTAAGGAACCAGTGGGACAGAAAGAGAGAGAGAGCAAAAGATTATAAGCAATGAAACAAAAAGCAAATTGGAACATGTTAACATCTGTAACTCACGCTGCCGTATAGACAAACTGATCAAACTTTGTTTCATCCAGCCCTTCGCTGCTGTCAGATCGCCTGGCTTTCTTGTTCTCCATCTTAACACGAACCTTCACTGCTTTCAAGTGATCTGTTTCCTGAAGACAATATGAAAATGATAATTGCTAATCAACGCACTGGATGGCAAGAATAGTTTGGAGTGAAAAGGGAGGAGCCCAAGGATTGAAATATACGGATTGTTTGACTTTCACAACTTGATTCTAATTGAAATTCCTTCACTAGTGCCTCAGCAGAAGTAAACAAACTATGCCCTTTAAAATAATATGCAATCAAATGTTCTGCATGTGCTAGTTTTTTACATGCCAATTTCAAACAGTGATTCATTGACGCACATGAAACAAATAATAAAAAAAACATATCATATTTTACATTTCTTTTCTGGGGCTGTTGCACCTTGGGAGAGGCCATATTCAAGAAATCTTCACATTTTCCTTTGGGCCACCAATGAAGTATACTAGCATGTACATATAAACAAATTTTACTTATTTATAAAGCATGTCCTGGGCATGACGTTAAACTGCATCCATCGGACAATCGACGATTAACCGGTAACCTCATCAGTTTTAAATTGATGAGGAGGGTAGTGGGACCCAGTGGGACTAAAAAAAGACCTGCAAAGGGTGGAAGATCCTTAATAGGACAACGGCCACCCATAGATCCCCACTGCCTTGAGGGTTAGTTGCAAGACGAAGGCTAGCAGAGAACCCATACAAAAGCAGTAGTAAGCAAGGGGAAACAACTGCTGTATAGCTTTCTAAGAAAAAAAAAATCATGAGCCAAAACAATACTGAAACCTTAATTAACCCTATCCGTACGAGGTGTTTTACTATTGTATCTGTAGGTCGGGGGTAACTGTGTGCCCCCACATTTCAATAGCAATATAGTCTTATCCGTACGTGTGGGGTAACTGCGTGCCCCCATACTGTGTAGTAAAAATCGCTATATACCTATCCATAAGTCGGGGGTATCAAAATCACCTCATACTTTACATAATAAAAAATAATGGAGGGTTTCGGAAATGACCTCAGGTCAGTTCAATATTGATTTTCTGTCAATCATTATTATGTAATCATATGTCACTATTGTCAAATTGCATTTTTGAGAACTACTTAAAAGCTGAAAGGAAAATTCCCATTTTTAGTATTTTTTAAAAACTAAAAACAAGCCATGGAGTAACAAAATTACCCCACATGTACGGATAGGGCTAACAACTTTAATAAGGTTTGTGATTCCAATCCAAATCCCTCGTTCGGCAGGGATAGCCATGTGCAGCAGGTGACTCCAGGTTGTCATCCAGGGTCTGCTTCCAAAATTAATATCAATCAAACATTAAAAATAGCAACATGGAATGTGTGTACACTGCATCAAAAAGGAAAATTAGAAAATGTGATTAAAGAAATGGATAGGATAAAACTTAATTTCCTCGGGCTTGCCAAGGTAAGATGGACAGGGGCAAGTTCCATGAAACTAGATAGTAAAGAGGCGTTGATATCTTATTCGATGTAACAACAGCAAAAAGTCTGGGGAGTTGGTGTCCAATTTCAGACAGAGTAGTTGTAGCTAAATTGGTAGCTAAACCATTAAATCTAGGAAATTATTCAAGTGTATGCACTAACATCTGACATTGAAGATGTAGAAGTAGAGAAGTTTTATGAAGGAATAAAAAAAGGCAAAAGACTATCTAAAGTCCCAGGACATCATAATAATAATAGGAGATTTCAATACAAAAGTTTGGGATGAAAGAGTAGAAGATGTTGTTGGGCCCAGTGGCATAAGGACTGTAAATGAGCGTGAGATTAGGCTAATTGAATGGTGCTAAATCAATGATTTTACCATCACAAATACTTAGTAGCAAAACCACCCTAGGGGACAGTGGACTTGAAAGAGCCCGGGCGATAGAAGTAGAAACAAAATAGATTACATCCTCATTCAGAAACCATTCCGAAACGCCGTCAAAACATCAAAATCACTGCCGGGAGCCGACTGTGATTCAGATCATATTCCAGTAATGTGTAAATTTCAGATAAAACTTAAGAAATTAAGAAAAGCAAAGACTATCCCTAAACTCCAAATGGACTTACTAGAATCTGATGAAAAACTAAGAGACAAAATTGCTATAGCTGTGCATAACAAATATGAGACTCTAAATAACATCTCACAAGTAGAAGAATTGTGGTGAGAAATGAAATTCACTTAATGAAGTCATAGAGAAAAACATTCCAGAAAAAGTTAACAAAGAGCATAAGAAATGGATAAACAAAGAAATACTCGATTATATGGAGGGTAGCAACAACAACTTTATAAGGTTAACTGAGGATAGGTTTGAGTGGAGGAACATGATTGCCAATGTCTGTTCCAGACAAGGTACATGATGATGATGATAAAGCATGAACATCATATAATTGGTAAATTTAAAAGGTATAAAGTGTAAAGTGAATCCCATACACTGAAAAAAAACAGAGTAAGCAAAAGCAAGTCCTGACTTTTGTAGACATAAAGCATCGTCAGGTAGTTTGCCATAGTTTGCCTTTCCTGTGTCATTTTTATTAAGAAAATAATTACCCAATTACTGATGGATGGACATAAGGGAGCAACCTTCTTTGGCCTGGACAGGATCAAATCTAAACCTCTAACAGTGATGCACCTTATTGGGTGTGCTACCCAAAATACATTTATTTTTCTGAAAAAAATACTTATCTGTAATAAAGAAAGCTTATTTTGAAAAGTGATCACTATCTAAAAGAATTTATGCTGCGAAACAAAAAAATTCTTATCCACTTGCTCATATTGGATTTTATCAAAACATCTTTCTAAATTAATAAATCTCATAACAGATTAAAAAAAAAAACATTGTCAAACATAAACATAGGTTAATTAGCTCAGGAATAAAAATATATCAAGGTAAAATGGTTGCTTTTCTATAATGTCGGAAATTATTTTTTCAATTAACTGCACAAAAGTAATATTTTTTTAAAAAGCAAAGGGCTTGAAATTCCTCAAAGAGCTGAAAAAGTGTATAACATTTCTTTTAAAGAAAGGCTTTTGTTTATTATACAAAATTCAATATTACTTTGTTGTAAATGTGAACGAAGTCGCCCAATTGCTTGGCTAGGATCCTTCTCCTATCCCCAAGTGGTAGTTTTTTGCTTGGAACCACAACTCGGAATGCCTGAGTCAAGTTAATGGCTGCGCGCTTCAAAAAACGCAAAACCAGATCCTGCATTTTGAGGAAAAAATAAAGCTGTTACATATTCATTCATTTTTTACGTAGGAAATCTAAAATATAAGAGAGGCTTTTATCTATATGAAGTTTCTTTTTTTCAAATTTTGACTTTATTCAATGAAAATGGGGGTAACAGCTTCTTTCAGTTATAAATAGAATGTAAAAATTAATATTAAAAAAAAACTATTCCAGACATCATTAAAATATTTCTATTAAGTTTGAGATGTTGAAATGGAAACTATGATGGTGAAGTTTCAAACGATTTAAAGTTCAACCATTACGATGGCAACTGCAGGTGAAAAAATTTTTTTCAATAGTTTTTCCCACTAACATTATTCTGAAATTCATGGTAAACATTATAAATTCCTTCCTCTAGTAATAAATAAATGACTCTCAGATGCTCCCGCCCCTTTCCTTTAAGAGGTACAGCTGCATAAAAATGATGTTTACTGAAGAGGAACATATGTAGCAGTTATTATATTCTTTCAATAAATGCAAACTTTTATAGACTAATAAAGAGAAAAAAAAATATGGCTTAATGGTTTTAAATATATTTTCATTGAAACTTTCCATGTTTTGACACCAATGCAGAAAAAATATCTGGGGAAAGATTTTTGTTTGAAATTATTCTCTGTTGCCTCTTATGAAAAACAGGGGCAAAATAAGTCACATGTTTCAAAGATCATTCATACCTTGCAACTAATCTCTTCCGTTGCAAAGCAGATTCAAGATACTCAGGCTTACCATTTGTTCATTTAGTGCATCAATATCCTCTTGTCGTAGAGATCCACCACAGTCAGACAGAAGTCTTTGCTGCACTCTTATCAAATACATAGCAAAGGCTGTTCTGGCTTGAACTTTGCTGATAAAAAATAATAATAAATTGTATGTACACTACAAACAATCATTGTGAAGACTTCAGTGAGATTTGGTTAAAAAAAAGAAAAAAAAGAAGGGGGTGTAGGTATACAATTTGTTTGCCAAAAGGTAGAAATATACTGGAGACAACCTTGACATGTGGTGGCTAACATGAAGGACCGTGTGTTGCCATTACTATGCTTTACTTAACAAAAAGTAACAACAAGACTGGCCTTGTGGGTTGCATGGCAAGTCAGTGAAATTATGCATGGTCATGAATGGCACCCTGCTTTTTCCAGACATAACACAAGAGGAATGCAGAGAAAAGATTTGATGCCTAGACTAAATGGAAGTTGCAGCTGAATTGGCATGCTTTCACTCTAAAGAAACTAGAACGTTTCTAAACATGTTGGAAGCTGTGATGTTAGACAAGTGAACTGCTGCCTCCAGTATGGTTTCAGCCAAAAAGGAAAGTCTAGATTACTTGCCTCTAATTTAACTTGCAATACATTTTTTTTTAATGTTAATGTTCAAAATGTCTAATATTAAAATTTCAAAATTGCAAGAATTTAAATTTTAGATGATGTAAATCCTCATTTCATAGACAGAATACCTAAGACTGTGTCCCTTCTCCAAGAGCCCAATCACATCAAACTTGGGTGGTGGTGGCGGTGGGCTACTGGGGGGAGAGATTCTGTTGGGCTCACCAGCAGCAGACTTGTCTTTGGTTACCTCAGCATTAGAGACTGCAACTATCTGGCCCTCATCACCCACCTTCTCTTCCACTACAGGTTTTTCAGTAGACAATGGCAGCTCCTTGCTGGCAGCTTTTGCACCAGCATTTGCTGTTGCCACAGCAGAGACAGCATTTGTTGTGTTAGCAGCAGAAACAGGTTCTTCTTTAACTGAAAAAACAAAATATTAAAAAGAAAACAAATTCAAAAATTGCATTAGAGAAGTTATAATGAAAAGAATATTTTCAAAATTTGACTTTTGTATTGAAAAGTTTAACCATGTAAATAAAATCTGATTAATATCTTATTGGAAGTGTGTCTTACAAAGAAAAGTTGAAGCAAAAACCTTTTCAAAAATGTATTCATACAGTATATCAATTTCAGACCTTTTGCCTCTGATTTGGCATCTTTTTCTTTCTTGTCTTTGCCTCTCTCGTGTCCTCCCTCTTCATCTGAGCCATTTTCACCATTGTCTTCATCAGCCACTCCTTGAACCAGCTTGTTCCTTTTGCCCTCTTTGAAAAACAAAACATAAGGAGAAAGCATTCATGGAACAAATTTCTGTGATAATACTTGTCAGAAATACCAGCCAAAAAA
>BLXT01007679.1:582490-601117 GCA_019648995.1 Plakobranchus ocellatus | reverse complement strand
TAGGAGAAAAATATGATGCAATTTTGCACAATACAAATTTCTTTTTTCTTTAAAAGTTTTTTTGGTTTTGCTAACTCTTGGATTTTGTTTACTCTCAACTTGTTTTCATATTATGTACATAAGGATACTTCTTTTTGGGTAATGTTAAAAAATATTCAATGTCTGATTTAAACTTTTTTTTTTTTAATTACACCAACTAATAAATTTGAAACTTTTTTACATAAGAAAAAAATGAAATAAACAATTTTTATCTCTATCAAGTCCTACATGAAAAATAATGGGAATTTACCTTTTAAGCTACTGAAAACTACAACATTTAGTTGATCTTTGAAAGGAAAAAAAGTAAAAAAAAAAAAAAAAAAAAAAAAAAAAAAAAAAAAAAAAAAAAAAGGAGTGAAAAAGAGCTTTTCAGAAGTAAACAAATCATCAAAGGCAACATTATATCAGCCAAAAGCATAATTCTGTGCATTTCAGTAGACATAACTGACTTGTCTAAAACGACGAGACAAAGAGCTGAAATATTTTAATCAGTCAAGGAATTTTTCAAAAACCCAACAAGAACAATGGAAAATCTTCTATAACAGACACAATTACCCTCCTCTGTAACCACTCATCAGCATCCTTCATACAAAATCGTGCTGCTTCTATTTGATTAAGCAATTCTTGTGAGTTTTCTTCGACTTCCTTTAACAAAAACAATGTTTACAGAATAGATATATACATCACCAAAGTTATTCTATAGCATAAGCCAAAGAAAAGTAATACCACAGCAAAAAGCATGCAGCATGGCATACTTTAATTTTTACCATATATTTTTTTTTTTTTTGGTCTAATCAGATAACTTAAAAGACAATTATTTTCAAAATTCTTTTACACTGAGATATCTGTATCCGTAAAATTGAAATGTATAGCAATCCAACAAAACAAGCCGAGTCCAGCACAATTGACTCTCAATGAAAACTATTTAGTAGAGAAAGGAAAAAACCTCAGTTCTCTATATGGAGAGCTTTCTATAAACATGTTTTAGATTTATAGACATAAAGCATTGGAAATTTTTACTTTTTTACTTTAAAACACTATTACAGAGCAAGGATTTCGACACAAAGCTTGACTTATTTGTAGGACTGCTACACAAGTATCCTCCTCATCATAAGGCCAGTGAAAAAAAAATTAAAAAATTACAAGTCAAAAATTCATAAACAAAATTATTGCCTAGGCAATCATGTTTTTCTTTATTTTGTATTGGTTTTCTTATTCTACACTAAAACACAAATTTAAAATTGTACTGGTTTGGCTTTATTTATCAAATGAATTGCAACAATACTGATTATCACTTTAAACATTTCGTTAGAAAGGACAAAATACTTTTCGCTAACTATAGATTCAAGTGCACTATGTATAGGGTAAAAAATTCCCTATTCAACTTGTGCAAAGCACATTGTATGCAATTGAGTTCTAAAAAAATACAGAAGGTTCTAATATTCATAGATTGTTTTTTTCTTTGTAAAAATAGGAAGACTACTTTATTTCTAAATTAAATGTTTCAATAGGGATTCTTGAATCTTGTGTTCTGTAGCCAAAGCATTATAGAGTGGAATAAAATAGACACACACAAAAAAAGAAGGGAAATATTTTTAAAAGTGGTCTGAAGGGAGTGACAAATTAGGTCAGAGGTTAAAGCAAATATTAATATAAAAATTCTTTATATTATTTTTATTTTTGAGATTTCATTTCCATTACTACTATCATATGCTAATTATCATTGTAATTATTCACATATAATTATCATCATAATCTTTCTCAATATTGCTTTAATGATGATCATACGTTAAAGTCATCAATACTGCAAAAGCTCTTACATTTTTTTCTTATCTTTTATTCTTATTCCCTATGATTAGTTTGTTCTAATAATGTTTTTTACATGTGAATCAAATGATATGAAATTAGGAAGAGAATTGTATGGGTGAGTAGGTTGGGTATGGTTTGTAATTGTTTTGTTTTTTTTTTTTTTCTGGTTTCTGATAATGACCAATCACCTAAATCAATTCAGTACCCAAAATTTTTCAACGTAAACATTCCATAGAATACACTCACATGCAGACAGGTAAAAAAAATGTGTTAGGACTGGTAAAGTATCACACCTGCATATCTACCACTAGGACATGTGATTAATAAAAATTATTAAATATGTATATGTATTTAGAGGCTTATGGTCTTGTACAGTGTGCACAAATGGCTGTACAATTTGGATACAAGCACTCAAGAAACCATACTTACCATCTTTGCAGAGGATGGCCTTACAGGCGCAGACTGAACAACAACGTTATCAGCAGGAAATTTAGGTAGATATTTAAAATATATAGGAAATGAAAGGTTTGCCATCTATCACAACACTGATGTAAAAATAGCTTTGTATGACTTTTTCCAATTTTGGCATTTCAATCACATAAAGAATCCAGTATGCTGCTCAGACAGTTACAAAGCAAATTTATTTATTTCAATAAAGTAAAACAAAGAAGACAAAATGTTTAAAGATTCAAAGGAAAAATATATGCAACAAACAGCCAAAGAACATGTAAATATGCAAGAATATTATCAAGTAAACAATCTTTATGCATAAAATTGCAAGAGTAATTGTTCATTTGAAAGAGTACATTACACAAGCTTGCATTTTCTGATTTAATATTGATGCAGAAATGAATGATACCTGAGATGAATCAGAACCTGTAGAAATTTTGGCTTTCATAGAGATAAATATTAATTTTTTTCACCTAAAATTGACTGGAATCTAACTTTTTTGTGCTTTAACCCCTTCAATGCTCTGAAATATATGCTGTAATGCATCAACATGATGTGTACATACACAATAGGGACCAAGACCAATTTTTTTTTTCTTTTTTTAAGTAAAGCCATCTTTTTTTTAAACTGGAAGAGTTTTCTGAATGATGTTGGGTTTTCCGATGACTAAATACAACACGTCTTTGATACAAGATTTCTCCATTTTCTATTTTGAAACTCTCTCTCTCTCTCTCTGTGTGTGTGTGTGTGTGTGCTTGCGTTTGTGAGTGTTTGGCATGGCTTTTATTCTTCTAAAGCTAAATCTATATATTTATATCTAGAATATGTAATAAATTTGAACAAAACTAAAAAAGAAACTCATTGAACATTAGATTTTGATGTAGACTGGATGACAATCTTGATCTAGAAAGATACCAGATAAAAAATAAATATAAATCTAGATCTAGAAAAAGAGGAGACTAGCGAATGAAGAAATCCAGGTAAGCACACATGAGGAGAAATTGTATGGCAATGAAGGGGTTAAATATAATTCTGTTCACGAAATTTTCCTCTATCATAAAACATCAATATGGAAAATTTAACATTCTTTTTCCAAAATGTAATTTTGTAACTGAAAATGCTTGAAAAAAACTAATATTTGTTTTGATAAACTTGGAAGATGCTTCATTACCATTTCAAATTCTACAATCAAGCCAAAAAAACAATTGCTTTGTCCTCACTCTTCTTTTCTTTTTTTTTTTTTTTTTTTTGCATTCTATCACTACTGTTACTTTCCTACCCTGGCTTTCGTTCTCTTAGATTTTTTATTATAAGATTTAAAATCATCTTTGTGATTTCCAATGCTCCTCTGTGAAAATTCTTTATACTGGTAGTTATTTTTTCAATATTAAAATTTCACAATTATTGTCTATTCATTTATATATTCTTACTTTTACTTCTATTGATTAATATTGATATTATCCCCATCATTATTGTTGATTTATATACTATTTTTATCCTTCCAATATTACAATTTTTGTTGGCTATGTCCATCTCAATCATATGAAATGATAAAGATTAAAGGGGAAAGATATATTTTGTCGTTTCATTTGGCAATTTGTTGAAATTGCACATTTGACAAATGTACTTTATACAGCTTTACTGTGACAACTTCAGTTTTTTTCTTTCTACCATAATTTGGAAAGGTGCTGTGCAACTACTCAATATAAGCATAAAAAGGAACCTAACCAACTTTATCTAATGCAATGCTGAAAACTAGATATTTGACATTTTTTTATATTCCTTATTATTATTATTATTATTATTATTATTATTATTATTATTATCAAGATCATCATCATCAACTGGCAATAGAAATTCATTTAGAAAGCACAAAAAAATAAACCAATATATATATAACTGATATAGAAAAAAAAAGGTTAAGAATTACTCAATAAAAATTAAAGAAAAAAAAGCATGGAAGAGAGCTAGAGACAAAATTTTCAATCAAGATAAACTATAGCATACACATTTACAACTAAAGAGAGAATAAAAGGAATAAATGCAATATTCTGAAAGAAAAAAAATCAGTAGTAAAGAAAAAAAAGCAATTTGGAAGCCCATCTTTAATTAGCAACTGGGGCCACAAATAACCTATAAATAATAGGCTAGGTATTTTTTTTTATCTTAACAGAATTTTAATGTGCGCCCACAGTTGTATTTAAAAGATTTCAGTGGGATACATTTTACATGGGTGACTCACAGCACTAGTGCATTTTAGTGCATTGCTGCATTCAAAATATGACAAGGTGAAACAATCATTCATGCATGCAAAGAAAACCAAAAGAAATGAGCAAAAGATGACTAACTAGAGGCTTCTGGAGTTGCATTACTCACCTTGAGCCTTGGTTTCATTTTTGCAGCCAAATCTGACGCTTGTTTGCTCTGCTGTTGACGAGTTCGCATCATGGGGTCATGACAGACAACTCCTGCAGACAGCCAATAAAAGGGGTTTGTACTAAATAATGTATGAGTTGAAGGTTCCATAAAAGATGTTATTGTGGAATATTTTGGCAAAAGCAGCATTTTCCAATAACAAGAGCCTTTTCAAGCTTTATATCTATTATGGATTAGTTCTAAAACTGTTAAAAATGTAGTCCATAAGTAGAATGTGGACTTTTGCAAAGAAGCCCAAGAAAATGTAGGGAAAAAACAATTTCAGTATTATAGAGACTAGGCCTCACCAAAAATCAATTATAAACCCACATAGTACCTGAGCAAAACCTGTACAATCATTCCTATATTTAAAAAGATTTAGATGTCAAGCAAGTCCAGGATCTACATAACTCATTGGGTCTCTAGAGATTTAGACTTCTAGACAAGATCTAAAAATGTAGATAATCTAAAGCTATAACAATAGATTCAGAAAAAAAATGTAGGTTTGTCGAGACTTTCAAAAATAAGCTAGATTCTTTAAAAAAAAAAAAAATTGGTTTGTTTAAGACCTTAAAAAATAAGCTTTGTGAAAGTTTCAGTTTTTCTTCTCTTACTAGAAAATGTTTTAAGATCAGTCCTAATAGTCCAGATGTCACATCGAAACAAATTTGAGAAAAGAAGAATTTCAAGACTATTTTTTCCTTCTTTTCACTGATTTTGTTCCCAATAGTTAAAGCCCTAACTCCTTGGCACAGAATTACATTAATGCAATATCTCCATCCAATTTATATCATTGCAGACTTTACAATATGCAGTCTATGCCTGTGTCAATAATTGAAATTGCATTCAGAATGTGACTTCAGAGTTATTTGAGACAAACATCTTTAGCTCTTGAGAATATACTTTCTTTTAAATAATATGTATTAGCTACTAAGAGTAAAAACTATTCATAGGTCCTAAGCTCACTAAAACATACAATAGGTAGCCAATTCAAAACTCTTGAATAGCCCAGACACTGGATCCAATTCAAAATAGGCACCTGTAAATGTAAATAGCTGGATAGCATTACAAGCCACCTCACACAGAACAAATTACAACTTACCTGCAAGACTGAACAGATCGCACAACATATTGCTTTTTATCTTTAAGTCCAGTGGACTGTCGCTGTGGCAGAGAGACAAGCAGGACAAAGAATAATTAACTTTTGCATGGTACTCTAAAATTATAGGCTTTCAAAGCAGCAATCATTGTTCTTTTGAAAATGTTAAAACTTAGATGAAATTCTTTAATATAGCAGATCTCATTTTATAATTCTTCAGCTGTAAAAACTTTAATTTCCACTTTAAAATATGTCTAATACTTCTTATGGTTCTAATAAGTCCCATGCCCATTACAACATTTTTTGAGAAAAAAAAAATTATCATTTTGTTTTTTCCCCTCTCTTAAATGCTTTTTTACAGCTTTAAACGATCATTTTGTGGCAAATAATAATTTTCACGGCTGCAAAGCTCCAAAATGCAGTTTCAAGCAATAAGAATGGCTTAAAAGATTCAAAATGTGACTCATTTCTACTAATTTGGGGCTTTTCAAACCATTTTGGTTTAGGAAGAGCTTCATAGTTGACTACTCTTGGACTACTCTAGATAAAGATATAGAATCTTACAATAACACAGCATTGATTCAAGCAATTCTTGTTTCCTGCTTACACCCCTTCTTTCTCCCCTGCTTATCTTCTATCCAACCCTTAAGAGATTGGTCAGATATAGGAAGAGCACACATTCATCTTATTCGCATACCTTCAATACCCAATCACATCCTTGTTCTCCAGTGTTTGTATTGTATTAGAACTCTGGTTTAGAGCCACCCAAGCTCCTATCAGTTTTTTATGGAGCTTATATTAAAATTAAAAGCCTCGCTCTTCATTAGGCCTAGCCCATTATGTGCAACAAGGGTATTGCATTTCATGATTTCACCATTGCCTACTGGAAAAGCCTCTGCCATGGTGCATGACTCAATGTTGCAAACAGGCAGACTCCAGTCAGCATATGATGTAAGCCAGAAAAAGCATCAGACGAAAGTGTTACACTTTTCTTTTCTTTTTTTCTTTTTTGCCTGCATATCTAGATGGTTAGATTTTTTACAGGATGAGGTGGTAAAAATCTTGCAGTATAAAGGCAGTGCCTGTTAGAAATCTTCAATTCAGTACACTGGGAAATACAAAGGCAAATCAGGAAAATGTAGTTCATTGAGTTTTTTGCTTTAGCACCTTTCAGTTTAAAGTTTCTACTGAACCTTATTTTGGTATTTTACTACAAGAATTTCCTGTCTCAACATTCAAATAGACTTGTTCTAGACTTAGGAACACATTCTAGATCTAGGATATAACTGGTCAATGTGAAATTAAGGACTACAATTTTTTTTTCTTCCTGTAATCACATTTCTGTAGTAGATGTAAATTTTAATCATCCTCTGTTTCATTTGACCAAATCATGATTGCATTTGGCCGCACTCAAAATAGATTTTTCTGAATTAGTTAAGCAAATATCAAACGCAGAGAAAAGAGAGAAAAAAAGGAATGATTTTCAGAAAAATAATAACTGTTTTTTTTTTAAGTCATACAAAATGATATTGAAAATCTTAGGTCTTATTTCAAATTTGTTAATAACATTTATGATTTTTTGAATACCATGCCAATGAAGGAGATAGGTTGACCTCAAGAACCCAGGGTTTTAGGTTCTCATCCAGTAAAATGTCAAACCCATAAAGCTCTGAGGAAAAAAAATTATAGCTTTTATTTTAAACTATATTTTTTCTTCACAAAAAATTTGAAAATGATATACCCCTTGCAGGCCATTATTTTATTGTTAAATGTCTAATGTTCAGTCTTCATAACTTGGATATCACAAATTTGAAAAAGTAATCACAGGAGATTTTTTTTTCCTTTGTGCAATATTTTTCAAAGTCAAAAAATGTGTTTCTTTGGTCAGGATTGACAACGCATCTTTATCCAGTTTTCACTGTTGCAAAGCATGTAAAATGAAAAGAACATACTGAACAATTTTCAGTATTCTATCTTTTTTCTCAGACCATTACTCAAACATTTGGATTGGTGTAAAGAAAAATTGCAGAATCTTATAAATCCAGACTGCTAAACATCTAAAAGGCAAAAGGCTCTATAACACATTAAACAAGTTATATTGAAGCCACAAGTAACATTTGTCACACTTTAATTGACAGGTATATTCTGAAACTCTTTTCTGTTATCTTTGAAGTGGTAAAAACTGAACTGAGTAAGACATAAAATATATCCAACTCATCAAGATTGATCTCAAGATTAATAACTGCACACAACAATTATTGAGCCTATATTCCTGATCACAGCTTAAGGTTAAAGTACTAAAACACCTCATTATGACTCAAAAAGTACAAAATAGTTACTGGTGAAGAAGTGAGTTTTGCATTTCTCAGTACCTTTTATATTACACTAGTCTAACATTTCCAAAAAATGTCTTTGCCAAAAAAGTTGATTGATATAATTTATTTGTTAGGATTCTTTTGCAATAGAAAGTGCAGACATGTAAAAAAGATTTACAAATCAGTGCGCCAAATTTGTTTTGAATTGAGTCTAGATCTGGACTCGAAACAACTGATCTTTTAATCTGGCCTTGTTTACTTGTAACATTCAGTCAAATTCTAAATCAGCCTCCGCTGGGCCTATTTAAGTTACCAGTCCTATTATTATTTTCAGCTTTGTTAACCTATTTTAGATTTAGGGAAGTCTGGGTTTTCGAAAACATTATTCACAGGAAGTTGTTAGATTGTAATCTAGAGACCAGATAAGCTTTGGATGCCAGAGGTGTTTATGCATTAGGGAGGGAATAAATGAGAGTGGTTGGTTGGTAAATATTTTTACTAATCTTATTTATATAAGACAGTAATTTCTGGTCTTCTCTGGCAAGAATTGTTTGTGTTTTTATATTTCATGTAATCTCTGGAAGCTGTAGGCAGTGGGTATAAAAAGACTATTGAGAGATTGTTGACATTGCTAAAAGAAAGACCACAAATGTTAAGGGATTCTAGATCTATAGAATCTTGGAAAGTTACCATGCTCTTCAGAAGTTGTCCTTTATTTTAATTTATTTAAAAAAATTGTCAATAATACTTGTACTGATTTATGTTCTTTAATTGATTTTATATTACTTGTCACAGGTGGTGTTCAAACCTATTGCTGAATAGTACAAAACTATTTGTGATAACCAGTGATGAGTTTTGCAGCCTCAGCATTCCCAATACAATTGGATTTGTTTCAGTTCTGATCTAGGGCTGATTATTTACTCTATCATACCAATAAGATAAGACATCTTTTAGGCCAAATATTTACTCTAACACACTAACAAAAATATACATCTTTTAATTACACAAATAATACATAATATTTGGGACCTACATTTGTTTTAAAATGTGAAATATTTTACATAATCAGATTTAGGTCAAATTATAATATAGTGAGAAGAGGGAAAATTCATAACTAGTCTTCTAGACCCAAACAAGGATGCAGACATAGATATCCTACAACGCCCATATCAACCCCGCAAAAAAGAGAAGGAAAGACTGTAATGGCTTGTTTTTCTTATAATATACATGTCTTTTAAGGATACACAGTGTTTTTATGATTTTACTGTTGCTTTTCTACACAGATCACTTGCATATGTTTAAAACAATTTTTTTTCTGACTTTTGTAATTATGCAACTTTAAAAAATCTTTTCAACACAAACTGATTCAATTAAGTGAAAAAGTTAAAATGTAATATGATTGCCAACAAAATAGTTTCAGAAACAACAGATATCTTGAAAAATTTCTATCAATTCTACTTTTTTTTCTCAGACCATTACTCAAACATTAGTTTCATGGATCAGCAAACAGTTTTTTATTCTAAAGCTATCTGTTCATTATCTTCAAAATATCTGCACCAATGTGACCCATCAATGCAAATGAGTTATTTGTCCATATTTGCCCAAGAGACATCCTATGTAAAATATTAAAAAGTTGCTGGAGAAATTTAAAACACAACTTCAAGCAAATTTCTAAGAGCTTACAATTTTTAAGGTACAAAAAATTTTTTTTTGTTAGCTTCAGTCATTTTCAGATAATCAGATATACATCTTGTTGATAGATTTTGGAAAAGTAAAGTAAGTGAAAAAAAAAAAAAAAGATGTTTAAAAAAATGCTATCTGGCCTAGTATGTATAAATAAAGATCACAATGCAGATCCCATATAAAATGCTAAATGATGTGCAAAAAATACCTACTTCTATAGAAATTCTAAGCCATATCCTAACTCACCAAAGCAATTGCCCCTGAAGGGCTGGAACATTTTGCATGCAGTGGCAACAGATGATTCCACGGATAGGATGGTTTTGATAACCACGTCCTCAATTCTCATCATTAAGGCTGAAAAAAAATATATATTCGTATATACATAATACCATAGATATAGAGCAGAAGTTCTTTAATAATCTATAAAAGCATGTTTGCCCCTCAAAGAAAAAAAAATCATATAAATAATAATATGAGCCTCTCAAATCTATTACATCCTAACCTGCTGTATCTTTGCCTTCAGAACGCAAATACCGCAGCATTGCACCCATAGACCACTTATTGCCATAGTCCTCAACATCAGGGTCATCGTTTCTGTAGAAAGTATGTATTTATGCAGATTATTGTTAAAAAAAAAACTATGACCTTTAAATTAAGAGGAAAGGTCATCTATTTGACATGCTTCCTGATAAAGTCAGGAAAATACAGGTGGGAGATCAATCCTTCTCAATTTATTTTATCTTTATTTGCTGGTTGTTTTTTTGTGTGTGTGGTTTTTTTGGTTTTTTTTTGGGGGGGGGGGGAAGAGAAGAAGAAATACGAGGTGTATTTTACCTGTTCTTATTTTTTTTTCAGCTAAAAAATGAAAAGCGCAGACATGCTGCATAAAATCTTGCTTGACGGATCTCTTCCTCACCAAAAGGTTGTAAAATAAAACATTGTAAAATATCTTCTTCAGTAACTATCACTTCAAGCCAGTCTCACTGCCAACAATTTAAGTAAAGCAAATGTAGATTCATTACATAAAATTTTTGTCAAATGATAGTGCAACACAGTTTTCAACAACAACTGTGCAAATATAAATATGGCACCAGAACACTGCTTTAAAATTTCACAAGAAATCTTATACAAAACAAAAAAGTTCATCGCCGATTGCATTCTATTATATGATATTTAAATAGAGGAGAACTTACTTGACATAGTCCTGGCTTCTCTTGTTAACACTGTAGTTTGTTAAGTGCATGCACTGATTTCGGATATGTTTTGCATTTCTCTCATATTTTACAGTTGCAAAGCGGGTCAGCCCCTCTTCATATAAATATATCACTATTGGATCATATGAGGTGACAGTTACATAAATACGGACATCAAATTTGAAACCTGAAAATAAAATTGAATAAGTTTGATTTCTATTGAAAATATTCTGAGGTAAGAATTTGGTATAATAAAAGTATTATATGTAATCAGGAAGATTTTTTTTTTCTGCAGTGTTTGTACAACTCTTTTTGATAATTGATGAGAATAAGGCAAAAACAAACAACTAAACAAAATCTTTAAAAATTACTAGATTCAGGTTTAATTGACATGTTGCGCACATTTTATGGTATAAGGCACTCAAAAGCAAAGCTGATGTAAGCTAGAAATACTCACCATCAATGACTAGAGGTGATGCTACATATTTGCTCACTATCACATTTTCATCTAAAGGGACTTGATCAGGCTGTTAGAATGAGAAAGAATATTTGAAAGAAAGCCATCATATTTTTTTTCAAATAGCATATGAAGACCAATACATAATTTTGATAATTTCTTAAAGAGTAAGTTTATGTGCATTTATAAAAATTAAAAATATGAAATCATACTTTTTCAAGATAACAGGTGCAACTTACATGATTGATCAGAAAAACTCCTCTGCCTCTGGAGGAAGCCACAGGTTTTACAATGTAAGGACCTTTATCCTTCAAAAAGTTTGCTGTGGAATGGAATAAATGTCTTGATTTCACTGTTACATATAAGAAATCAAAGAATAAGCTGTGCATAAAATGTGAAGTAGAGATAATTGATGAAATGAAAGAATATCTTAAAGTAAATCAAACCTTGTATTATGGCAGCTACAAAATAATATACTTACATACGTATTTCAATTCATCATATGTTTAGCTTCAGAACCAACCAGTGTACACTTAAACAGCAAAAAAAAATTGTATGTGCTTTTCCTTTAGATATAGTAAAAGAAAACAACTACAAACTCAAACCCATAGCTTTATTTCATTTCCTTCAACCACCGTTGCATCTTCATGATCCTTAAACATATTAATATGTTTCTTGGAGTGCGTTATTTGTATATTCTTTTACTTTTCCTTTTAAAAAAAAAAAATATATATATATATATAAGAATATACAAATAAAGCACTCTTTCGGCCATCTTACTATTTCATTCCAGAATATAACATAGAATATTGAACCAATCATATTTTTCCTACATAGTATAAAATTACTTACAACAGAAATCTTGATAATCTCCTGGCAACACATAACTGGCTGGTATGAAATCAAAATGTTTATGACCCTGAGAAAGTTACAGAAAATATCTTAATTTGAAATAATTGATTTTGAAATTTGGAGCATAATATCAAAATTACCAAACTATTACCCTATGCAAATAAAGGTGCATTGTACAATGTTATCTTCTAACCAGTCTATATGAGCCACAAATTAAGGCATGTCATGCTTGGCTTTGTGTTATTCAGTTAAAGGTGCAACTGAACATGGCCTGTGACAAGTAGTTCCTATAAACAGACTAAAGAACAGAAATCAAGGCCAAACAATTTTATTAACTTAAATAAAGAACATTTCAGAACAGCATGGACACTTTCCAAGATTCTATAGATCAATACATTAACCAAAATCAATCTCTTAGGAATCTCTTCAACAATCTCTCAACCATCCTTTTATCACCACTGCCTACAGCTTGCAGCTGTTCCGAGTCTAGATCTAGACTAAATTCTCAGCTA
The DNA here is from genome assembly GCA_019648995.1 of Plakobranchus ocellatus. Taxonomy (NCBI): domain Eukaryota; kingdom Metazoa; phylum Mollusca; class Gastropoda; family Plakobranchidae; genus Plakobranchus; species Plakobranchus ocellatus. The sequence goes on along the minus strand of BLXT01007679.1, from coordinate 588,293 downwards.
TGCATCAAATTTGTCAAACAGTAATATTTGCGAATTTTTTTTGTAATTATGAAAAATAGAAAAAAACAATAACATCTCATAGGAAGTCAGTTGAATTGCAGGTCAGATCTCTTTATTTCTTACTTTAAGCAAAATTACTTGAGCAATATTAAGTCTCTAATTAGAAATTCAAATTTCTCACCCGCCCATACGGAATTAGTTATTTATCAGCAATCTGCTAACAGAGATTAAGAGGAAAAGCTGAGGATATTAAGGAATTTTTGGGGGCATTTATCAAAAGTTTAACCATTTCTGAACGTTTTAAAATCAATATAGCATTGAAATTATGGTTATGTTTGCTACAGGCTTTTACCTTTGGAAAATTTCTAATCTTTAAATGCGATTTTCTCAAAACTTAAGAATTTTGAAGCCACCTAATTTATAGCTTTAAAGAGGCATAACTTTGCATTGTAATGCGCTAGAGCAAATATGCTCTCACTATTTAAATTATAATTAAAATGCCTTCCCAACTGTATCAAATCTCATATTTGAGAGGTATCTATAAAAGATTTCATTTTGTATGATTGGACCAGATTTTAAATCATTGTTTAATAGTTATTGAAAAAGCATAAACTCATTTTAGTTGTCAATTTCACAGCATAACCGATTATAAGATTATGAACTAAGTTAGCTTCATTAGTTTGATTAGAATTTGGGTCACTGGCTCTTTTAGGATTATTTTCAAAAAAGGAAGAAAGAGGACACATATCAGATCCTTTAGCTATAAGAGAGAAAAATTCTCATTATAATTTAGATGCAAAAAATGCTCTGCATGTTCTTTCGAACAACAAAGTTCACTTTATATAAATCACTTAAAACCAAGTCATTATCTGAACCAAGATCTGTCTTATCCATTTCAAGAGGGTTCAGGGAAATAAAATCTACTGTATGCTTAATGTTAAGGGCAAGCAAAGCACTCAGGAGTGATTTTATTTCTTAAATGATACCTTCATAAATGGTTTGTTTGTCATATATGACCCCAAAAAGTGACATAACAACCAAATGACTTTTTTTTTCAATTACTGTTGACATGCAACAGAAAAAAAATGTTGGCCATCTTGGATATAAACATAATTTTCAAAGTCTTATAATTTGGAACTAAATAAGATATCAACTTTTTCTAAACGAGAATATGTTTTTATGCTAAATTTGAAGGTTTTCATGTAAGCTTTAGTGGTTAGCCATAAAAGGGAAATTTTCATGAAAATTTGAAACATTTTACATATATATATAGATAGATAGATAGATAGATAGATAGATAGCATCAAATTTTTGGATATATAAAAATTTACCAAATGCTATTTTAGATAACCTATGTGAAAAGCAAGATATTACTGCCCTTAAACTTCATAGCAATTTCAGACAAATCTTATGAAAAAACTCATTTTAAGAAAATGGCTGCTAAAGTTTGAGCAAAAATTTTTGGTTTTTTGACCAATTATGTGATGCCAGCTCCATATGATGGGCCTCCTTCAGCTCTCTCAAGCTCTTCCTGTTGCACCCATCTCCTTTCGGCATTTTCTTATGTCCAACTCATGCTGGCAGTCACTCACGCACTAAACTGGCTGAAAAAGCTTCACTCAGAAGCCAACAAAGCACTGTGCACAAACTAGCATAAGAACGGGTGATCATGAGATAGCTGTGATGTCAGAGCTTTGCCACGACTTCATTGGGCTTTAACAGCTAGCGGGGCTGATGGTCACGCACAAACTAAGAAGTCGGAAATCTCCGTATGCAAAATTGATGCAGCTGGAGTAAAAACCATGGAAACTAGGACACATGCTCCTTATATGGTAATGGTTAAGAATGGAGCTCGCTTCTTGGAAAAATTTGTCTAAATTTAGATGTCCATATATTGTAGTTCTAATAGCATCGATTGGGAGGCTGAGATTGTAAACTTTCCATTGGTATGTGATATGGCTATGTTTTGCAAGGGGTAGCAGGCCTACATAGCTTGGATAAACAGCAAATTTTTACAGAATTTCTTGAAAATTTGTAAACTCTCTTGGGGGCAGCAGTTTTGAATGTACAATAAAAGATATTTGTAGCCGAATTTAGGCCTCAAAACTCTATTCAGGTGGTTACAAATTGGACAAACCCATAATCAAAGTTTGATTTGGTGACCCAAATTAACCCAAGAACCCCCCTCTCTAGGAGCCAGCCAGGCTTTTCTTTAGGCTAAGTTACAAATTAGTTTTAAATGTGGGATAGGGGGAGAGGGAGAGAGAGAGAGAGAGAGAGAGAGAGAGAGAGAGAGAGAGAGATTATGTGTGTGTGTCTGTCTGTCTCTTTTTTCCTCTTTTTGGAGGGGAGAGGGGATCTGTGGCATTCTGTATTGTTTATTGTGACCTTGCTTTGCTCCTAAGTGTGTTTCAGATTTGGAGGACCAAGGTGACAGATTGGCAGTATCAAAGCAAAAGATGCTGTTTACATATGAATAATTCTGATGAGTGTGTGCCAGGGGAGGCGATGCCAGGAAGCAGAGAATCTGAAGGCTAGCTTAGGACCACTCTAGATTCTAACTCTAGGCTACAGAGTTAAATGTAAGTATTTTTAAATACCAAGCTCACTCTCTCTCGCTCTCTCTCTCTCTCTGCGAGTGTGTTGGTTTGATCTCTTTGCTCTAGTTTTCGACCCTTCTATAGACAACTGGGTTAATGATTGACATTTACAGATAGACACACTGAGTTAATCTTAAGCGGGGTCATGGATGTGGGCTTTATGAAAACCAAAGCCGGGTTAGTATGGCGAAAAAGAGAAAAAAATTATATTCAAGGAAAAAAAAGTTTATATTAACCTAGAGCTTATTCTGAGCAAGTTTATTTCATGCAGACTCCACTGCAAATTTGTAAATTTGATGAGCAAATAAAAGAGGAAAAAACAGATTAACATTACTACGTCTTTTTAGATTTTTCATACTTTAATTTGCTGCATTCTCTGTAAATTCTTGAAAAGTCTGTCTTTCCTAGTAAGCTCATAAGATCTGGGTATGAAAGAGAAAAATTCCAATTTTATATCATATTCAAAGAGGATAGTTTCTATATACTTTCATTCTTCAAGCAATACAAAGATTTGCTTTTACTTGTCAAAATAAAGGTTATAGCAATTTCTACTTATGACTTCAATAAATGACCGGCTTAGATATTGCTATTTCACAAACCAAGCACATCCATAATTTTAGTTTGTTGACTTAGGCCAGATTAGAGCTGGTGTAAAAACAATCTGATATGGCTATTAACTCAAAACTTTGAATGTATATTCACAGCTGTGATTTGTTAGTCACTCTTTTTGTTCCAACCAATTTTGAAAATAAGTTTGCAAACTTTAAAATCCTATTGTAAGAGGACATTCCCTTCATATCTCTACATAAGCTAGTAAAAAGACAAGTTAATAATTCAATATATATAATGTACATATGAACAAATCAGTAAAAAAAAAAAGACAGTTAAACAAAAAATGCAAACATGAAATTAATATTTGACACATTTGGATAATAATAAATTACAGACCAATGTGAACAAACCTTGGAAAGTGGTTAATTTTTTGAAACTCTGTCATGGTTCTCAATGTAAATGGCTTAAGATGTGAATTGCTCCACACAAGGTTGTAATCAGCACTGTTGGGGTGGACCTATTTGTGTGTATAATACCACATACATTTTAAAATGGAAATATATGATTTATGATGAATTATCAACCGTTTTACAAAAAAAAACGAGTTATAACAATTTGATTAATTTAATCTTTATTATCAGGAAAAAAACCCATTTTTCTTCATCAGCAATGATGATAAAGATACAGCTCAACTTATCACAAGAAAGAAAACTTCAGATGTACAAGATGTATACTCATTTTTGCCTTCTTACCAGCTTGAGTTTTTTAATAATCTACGGCCAATTTTCTCATGAACCCTTGGATACATATAAGTATTACATAGTCAACTATAGCTTCGTAAATGCTTATTTTCAAGAATATTTTTCCATTTCAAAAGGATTATAAATATACATTTATCTTTTGAACTTGTAATTTATTATCTCAACATCAGAATCAATATAAATATTTTTCCAGGAGTGTACACTTACAAAACCTATATTGGTGAGTTTTAATCCTTTGCTAATACAATAAATAAACACTGACCTCATGAAATCCATGTGATAATAAAATGTTCCTAACTATCTTGCAGTCAGTTGAAGCAAACTTGAAAGCTAAGTGATACCTCTCTGAAAGTGAGAGAGAGAATACAATTAAATATGTATAAGAGTGGATATTAGGAAGTATAAAATTTAAACCAAAGACTGCAAATTTAAAATTGTGGACTTTTGAAACATAACTTAATTTATTTGTTCGTGTACTTTGAAAATAAAACTAACCATGAGGTTAAAAAAAATCTTCCAATTTATCTTTTAGTGTCACATTAGAATAATAACATATATTGCAGTTACTAAGCTCAGTCATGCCTACATCTGACCTGAAAGCACTTTTAAAACACATGCTTCAAATTGTAAGATTAGGATATACTTGCATTCATATTTAAACCATAGCAGTATTTAATGCAAATGGCATAAGATAATGATACCTCTTTTCTATCGTTCATTCCAACTGAGCTTTGAGTATGAAAATAAATAGATAAATAAATAGAATTACAATTGTAACCACGCTTTAAAACACACAACTTCTCATTTCATCTGGTCTAACGCATATGAAACATGTCCGATGTCATTTAATAATAAAGTGTTGGAGATTAAACAAAACAATTTATAATTGTCATATAGTATAGACTTATTAAATGTATTTCTTCAATGAGAAAGTCAATCAGCAAGAATTATGCTTAAATTTAAGCTATCATCACTGGTAATGTAGATGAATTTTTACAAAAATTATCAAATTATCTTTTTACTGTGGCCCCATTCATTTGAATCCCACCCCAACAAATGAAAAATTTAAAAAAAAAAAATCTAGAATATCATATTTGCAAAAGATTACTGGCAATAATATATGATATTCAAATCAATATTTTTAAACATGTCACATTTGTAAAAAAGAAAAAGAAAAACAAAAAAAAACAGGAAAAAGTAATCACAACATTAAATTTAGTGTACCTCCCACAGCTTTGAAATCTGTTCTCTTGTTAAGAATTGTTTCAGCATTAAACAAGACAATTGGAACTCTTTTACCATATCCAGTCCATTGAACATTAAGGGCTTTTCCTCTGCAAGCAAAATTAAAACAGATTATTTGCATAAAATGAATTTGAATAAAGACTATAATTATAACAGTTTTTGTCTTTCAATAAATTAGCTCAATAACTCAAGCTTTAAAAAAAAGTGTGTGCGTGTCAGTGAGAAAACCTCTATTGATTGAGTTTGTCATTTCAACTATCTTTCGAGTAAAAGTATATTCAATTCATCAATCCTTGTTTGTTTTTAAATTAACTTTGTTAAAGAGTATCTGCCTGCATGTTTGTCTGTGTGTGTAAGAGATGCTGCCACAAAATTAGATGTTTCACAGCAGAAACAAGTGCAATAAAGATGCAGTTGTCATTATCTTCAATTTGAACATCAAAATTCTCTCAAAACTTTTAGGAAAGTCTTGCAATGTTTGACTGAGCTTAAATGCTTTCCATGAAGCATAAAACCTTTTATAAACTTTTGTAAACTGTGTCATTTTGAAGTGACACTAGGCAAATCATACCAGAATACCTGCAGGCCACTTCATATGGCATAAAAAACCTTAGCAATATACAGATCTGTAAAAATGTGCCTTGA
>BLXT01007679.1:557453-569761 GCA_019648995.1 Plakobranchus ocellatus | reverse complement strand
GTTATCAAAAACTTTTTGATAAGCAATTGTATCGGTAGCATTTAGATTCAACAAACGAACGAGTGTCTCGATAGTCTCCTCCGTGATCGCCATTTTCGAAACTGGTGCGGTTTCTATGCATAACAAAGGTTATGAAAACATAATTTATCCTAAATTCTTATTTCAAAATATTTTACTTGGACACTTAATGTTTTTCAGTATCGAAATAAAAAAATCAGTATTTTGCGACGGTTAGCGGTCTTTGACTACCAAATTTAAGCCAAAAATCGATAGCTACACATAGAACTAATTTTGCTTCTCCTCAAACCAAGGTAGGGTGGAAATATAGATGCGCACTCTTTGTAGCTTTTTCAAATCTTTGCGCACTACTTCTCATCTTTTAGTGGACATTCTGCCCGTTCCGATGGTATACAATACATAGGGGTTATCTCAAAGGATTTAAACACTATAATGAATTCAAACATCCAAATTTTTCAAGTCAGTGAAACTTGACATTCGGCTTTTTTTACCGCACTTGGCTTGAGTTGCAGATGGAGGAGGCCTCAGAAAATATTAAAAATAATATATTTCTTATGTGAATAATATTTTTGGTGCAAATGAAAAATCATAAGTTCATGTATATTTCTGAATGAAAACCCTAAAATCGTTGAAAATGAAAAATTTATGTTTGAAACGCCCCCCTGCAAAAACAAGACCAGCGACATCCGGACGGTATTCCCGAATCGCAACACATTTTAGAATTCCTAAATACAGATTCCCCCTATAATAGTATTAATATGTTTAATGAGTAACCCATGCAATTTACCACATACTTACAAGTGATAACAATTTTAAGAAAAAAGTGTAGGACTTTATAATAACTGCCAATAATGTGAAAAACCCAAGGAATGCCACAGGGCAAAAAGTAGATCTTAATATGTTATTTTTCGTCATCTAATCCATGTATCATTGTATGGCATGGAAATGCAGTCTAAAGTCTTGAATCATGAGTATTTAAATAAACAGTACCTTTGTGAGGAATAACAACAATTATAAAAATTTAATAACAAGTGTCAGGAATGCTACTTGGACAGACCAAACTGCCATTCTAAGAACATTCCTCACATGTCTTCAATTCAATAATTCTAGATCTGTAATGTTATCAACATATAATTTATTCCTGAACACTTCAGATAGGTGAAATTACTCAAACGATTAAAAAATTTAACCATGAATGTATATTTGTTATAATGAGTTATGCCAAGAACATTCGCTGGACGAATCATAATTACCCATCTTTACTTTCATCTAACTTAATAACTAGAGTAATGCTAAGTCTGCCCATGCAAGGAACTGTGCACATTGTTTAACAAGTAAACAATAATTTCAAAGTATTATTTAACTCAAAGGAATGTATTTAAGTGCATTTAAAGCCCTCCAAAGAATACTTCCTTCGATATAGTAAGGAGTGTTTGCTTATCTAGTTTTAAGGATGACATTTTAATTTTATGACTTATGGGCGCTGCCATGTTGCTTGGACGTGGAAGCGAGGGAAAATGGTCGCTTGGCCTTCATAAAAAGTATAAGACACTTGTTCCGGTACATTTACGAAACACTCTAGGCTTAGCCTTGTTCATTTGTGTGAGTATTGTTTGCCACGATATCGGACGAATGTTCAGTGCTTGTAAAAACCAGCACAAAAACAAAGCTTTAAATCGAAATCGGAAAGCTTGGTCTACGTTTTTGAATGGGGTAGTAAAACGAAGTTGTTTTTTCGGCATTTGTTAAAGTACCGTAATTCGTTTTTTTTTGTGTTTGGGGTCTCACGTTTTGACACAAAATGGATGAACGGTAATCACATTCCTCACGGGATTTCAGCAGTGCAGAACTCGGATTATTTTGTTTAGAATTATTATTTTACATTGGGATAGGATAGATGGGTTTTGTCTTGCTTTAATAACACACATCATTAATAAAAACAGCTTAATTTAATACATTAAAACCAATGATAGAAAATCGACACGTGGCCTTGTTACTTTCAATAGGACAAAAAACAACATTCTCATGACAAACTTGAATACAAAGTCATCAAAGACTGTTTTGAACAACTTTTTAAGCTTAGGCAAGCTTGCTCATCATCAATCAAACATATAAATTTTACACTAAGTACAATTTTTATCATTTTGTTGAATTTGTGCGATTGGTATTTAAAGTAAAACAATTGTATGTAAACAATACTTGTGGACTTAGCCATATATAGATTTGTGAAATTGTTGAGGAAAGAGGGCCATAGATCTATGTAATTGAAAAAAGATCGAATGTGTTTTTTCCCCTTAATCTGTTTGCCTGTCATTTTTGAATCATTTTTTTTGTAAATTCTTTCCCCCTGTTCCTGCTAAAGAGAGATCTTGGGTTTCACTCAGAGCCTAGATTACATCGAACACATATCATTTCTTGCTGAGCTTCAAGTGATGTGTTCGTTTTTTGAAAACAGTGCCTTTTAGGGTTTCATTTACCAAAAAAAAAAAACCTATCACTTTATTATTTTAAATTCCAAAACCAACAAGTTTGTTGCTCGTGATAATCCTCGGCTCTGTTTACTTTTAGGGGCTCAACATTGAGAATCTCGAAGTCAGCAGAAGCCTGGCCTGTTGACCTTAGATGGCACAACGAAAATCATCTTTTCAATTGTGAAGATTTGTTTACAAAGTTATTGCATTATGTACTAAAAGAAAATTAAAAAAAAAAGAATTTGTCTGCATGCGTATGCATTAACTTTTTCTCTTTTTTTTTTTTATTAAAGATGAACCCTTCAATTTTTTTCATCACCAACTCTAGACCTAGAGAAAAATCTCTCTGCGGCCTGTGGATGCGTGACTTGTGCACACAATGCTGAAGCCCACAGTTAAGGAAAAGTTAGGAGACAGAAACAATTCACCCGCTTTTTGACTTAGGCCATGCTAAGTCTGAAATTTTCAACTTACTTAGTCAACTTACTAAGTTGAAAAAAAAAGATTTCATTTTGATCACTTGAATGCAGCTTACCAAATTTGAACTTGACAAGTCAAAAACTCAGTAAGTTTTGATCATAATTGCCCAGTTGCATACCACCCTACCACCCCTAGATTTAGTGTCATTCGCCTTATATGCAGAGACTCCAGAAATTCTCGTTTTCAGGCTAAAATATATTTTTTTTTTTACTTGGTAACGCTTTAATTTGCTGTAAAATTATAATTTTAGGCCCAGGCCTAGATCTAAATGGTTCAATTTTATTTTCATTCGAAGCACACAAATGCAAAATAAACTTCTTTATTAGTAAGAAGATGACATATGGCATTATACCCTCTTTCCCCCCCTCATTTATATCTTTCTCACTCAAGATAGCTCTCTCTTTTTAATGAATAGATGTTGCTTTCATGCTGTACACTTCTCATCCAGTACACTTTCCTCCAGACACTCAGTGCCAACTCCATGTTGCTGGATGCATGGTTAGTTGATTGCAAGATGGGCAAGGGTGATAAAGTGCTTTGTTTGTATCTGAATTTTAAAATCTTGAAAAACACATAGGTAGATTTCAGAGCATCAGTTTATCTTTTGATCCATTTTCTGTTCAAAATCTTGTGATAAAGTAGAGATTTTGTGAAAATTCATATTTTTTTATGATCATTGATCTTCCATTTCTTAAACCCCCTATGCTCTCGCCCAACTCCTGTTTTTTTTTTTTTTTTTTCCTTGGTTTATGCCACGTTTCATTATCATATGTGTTTTTGCACATGTGCAGGTATTGTGTGTAAGATAATACAGGCTCATTTATGCTACCAGTGCTACACAACTAGTGTGTTAGCAACTCATATAAAATCATTCAAAAAGCAAGAGGAAAAAACAAGCTTCCTCCATTACTGAAACGATAGTTTTATCATACCAAGTAGCCTGAATCCTGAAATGAAAAGGGGTTCTTACTTTAAGTTCCATCCATTGCCGAACAAAGTCAGGGTTAATGGGATATGTTGGGCTGGACAACAGAGTATGCTTGCCTATCACAACACTCTATAGGCTGGTCATTTCATCATGTGAAAAAGTGATGGCATGTTTTAAGATCCCAATAACATAATGCATTTCTACAGCCTGTGTGTACCTAAGTTTGGGTGGAAAGCCAGTCTCTAGAAAACAAATACAGCCAAGAGAACAGTGTAGCAAAGTAAATAAAATAAAATGCAAACCCTGGCACATTCCTGCACATCTGATGATCAAATCAAGTCTGTCTATTTTAATGTAAATCAAAACAGCCATCGAATCTTAGAGTTGTGACACATGAGCAGTTGAAAAATTGTGTTATTTTGTTGTCATATTTTTTAAATAGTGCTTTTATTTATTTATGCTTTGTCATTATTGAGAGAAAGCAAGAACGGGTAGAATTGATTCAGTTTTTTCATGCATCATATCGTCTCAGGCATTCAAGCTCTTGTCAGACTGCTAGGAATTGCGCTTAAATGGAGAGAGAGAGAGAGAGCAGGTGTAGTGATAAAGAGAGACGCTTTGATTTCTGTGTATATTATATAGCTGGTCCACAATAGACTTTCTGGCCCTCTGTTGAGCCATGGTGCAGGTGTGGAGGCTTGAGGATAAAAAGAAAGAATGAGTAAAGTAAAAATAATCGAGGGTGAGAGTGCAATAGAGAGGAGATTCACCTTATCTTTTGACGAAGAAAGTTTTAGAATCTTAGAAAAAATTTCTGATATATATATTGAATTCTACAAAACTCACAAAAAAAATGTGTGACCCTCCTTAATGGTGAACACAATAAAAATAAAATAAGGGAGCAACACTCACCAGAAATTGTCAAAAAAGATACTAATAAATGTATCTCTGCAGAAAATGAGGCATGCTGTCTCAAAGTATACTAACATTACATGTCCCTATTCTACCCCAATACCATCACTACTATTACTACTACTTCTACTACTACTACTACTACTACTACTACTACTACTATTACTACTACTACTACTACTACTACTACTACTACTACTACTACTACTACTACTACTACTACTACTGCTACTACTATTACTACTACTCCTACTACTACTACCACTACCACTACCACTACTCTTACTACTACTACTACTACTACTACTACTATTATTACCACTTTACTTAGTTCTTCTACCACTTCTACTGCAACTTGTACTATAACAACACTTAGTACAACTAGTACTACAGTTCACACCTGATAATTCGACATCAATGGGACCAACCCACACATATCGAATGAAAAGAATGTCGAATTGTGAGAAAAACAAGTTATAGAGCTAAAAAAGAAAAAAAGAAAGGGGGGGGGGGAGAGGGCATCTTTTGCCATGGTATTTATTATTAAATATAACAGCGCTAACTCAATCTTCTCCCTTGCGGCCAGCCATGCATTCACACACACATATACACACTCATTCATATGAGTTGTAACTAGCGGGGGACGCCTGCCACTGCCATCCAAGCATATTGTAGTGTTAAGTCTAGGCCAGAGAGCAATGCCTAGGCCCAACCTTATGTCATTGTCATACCTTTCCTCCTCTCCTGTGCACTCCCTACCCTTTATTTCAAACTTCATCACCCCTGCAGTAACTGAATCGCAACGAATAGTCTGTGTTATCAGATACATTAATTTTGCTTTGGGAGGCGGCCAGATCAAAGCACTTTGGTGTAGTTTGATCTCAAAACCGGACGAGAAGTGTCGATTTAAGAGAAATAAGCCAAGAGCATGTCGATTTGGGCTAAGTTTTGTTAATAAGGAATAAGAGCCAGTTATATGGGACTTTTTAAGTGTGTCGAATTAAAAAGAAATATCGAATAGTGAGATATCGAATCAAGTGGAGTGCACTGTATTAGTGTATTGCTTTTGTGAAAAGTTTGTGGTGTGATATAATGCAATTTTTGTAGAAACAGAAGTGAAGAGATTTTTTGTTGGGGTGTCGACACAGTGGCTAGCGAGTCCGCCCTGAAATCTGCAGGGACACTTCTATTGCGAGTTTGAGCTCCCTGAACGAGGACCTAAAAGCCTGAGATCACCTTGTTTTGGACTGGCTATATACAATAACCAAACTAAACCAGATTTTTCCAGAAATTCCTTTTAACACCCATACCCTCGCACCCCCCCCCCCCCCCCCCCCCCCNNTTTCAATAAACTGACACATTTTCTTGTAGCTTTTAATTTGCTAAAATGAATTTGTAAGTCGTTTCAATTACAAATGAGAATTTGTGAAGATATCATTAAGTGGCACTATTTACATAATAACACAGCCCACAACATCTTGATTAAGATATAGCTGAAGGTTGCTTGTGTGTGAAATAGAATTAGACCTGAGCTAAATTAATCCCTCCACAAAGAAATTGTTTGCATGTGTGTATGTGTGTGTGTGGGGGGGGGGGTTGCTTTATTACTCAGTATCACTGGTATCACACCATCTCTTCTTATAATGAAAGAAGAGGTGCTTGAAATGTAGGGGAAATGCATTGCCAAAGAGGATCCAATAAAATAAAGCTAGCAAAGCTTCAGATTGTTCTTAATAGTCATGGGCCCAATGACCCATGGCTAAGCAGAATGAGAGGTTAATTTTCAAAACTATGGGTCAAAAACAAAATATTGAAGCAAAAAAGTCAGTCTGCTAGAAATATGCTACTTGTTACTTTTATTTAAGTCCTTTTTTAAAGAATTTGCGCCTTTTTTCTGCACCCCCTCTTAAACACCTTTGGAAAGGCATATTTGGAAGTTGGGTCCATGATGAGTTGATCACAGAGTTCATTTGTCAAAGCTCTCCTCTGGGTTTTAATGTAGTTCTTCACATAGAATGATCCTTCTTCACTGTCTGCTGTGAGGACAGTCAAGGTAAAGGCACAGGCCGCAAGTTTCTTTGGATGTTTTGATTTCCCGATGATTTGGTGTTCATTCTAACAATGATTTTTTTCTGACTCTGTATCCCCACTCTTCCAAATTTGAAAAGAAAAGGAAAGATGAGGCAAAAAGTATTACCTCAGAACTTTGCATCCTTCTCATCAGGAATCTATCCAGGAGAAATAAGGAGGCATATTTTGAGATAAAAAGGGCAAATATTAAAGGAAACAAAAAACAAGGGGGAAAGATTTCTTAATAAGTATTTAAAGCAAAGGTTAATACATTCTTCTTCATCATAAGTGTAAAAATAGTTTTTTTATTAAAAGCAAACAATTTCTTTTTTGCTTGTCCATAATCAACACATTATAACCTGGCTTATGTTTTGCTTTTGGATTATGTTGGCTGAAATTTAGATGGTCGGTCCCAGTTCAAAGATGACTTTTGAAATGTAATGAAAAAGACTAACTAATATGTGGCAGAGTTTTAAATGATGAGCACCTGTTCAGGGATGTCTTTCTTTTCTTTTACATGCAAATTCTTATGCAGGAGTATGTTCTGTTATGATGGCAAAGTGGAAGATAAAAGATTTTCAGTAGAATCTCTTTGAAACCAAAAATAGAAGCATCTTGCTAGTTATTTGTTGTGGGACTTTGAGCCCAAGGATGTCATATTTTATATTTCTTGGTTATCTCTCCTTGATCATAAACAAAGTAAGTGTGACAAATTTTCTGTAAATTCAGTCTAGATCTGGACTCAGAACAGCTGATCTTTTGTTTGACCCAGGCGTGTTTACTTGTAACATTCAGTCAAATTCTAAATTGGCTACGGCTAGGCCTATTTTATTGAGACATACTGTCATTATTTTTAAATCTAAAGAGGTCTTCATGATTTTCAATCGTTAAAAAATAGTTTACAGGAAATTCTTAGATTGTAACTTGAGAATAGGTAAGCTTGATGTACAATTAGAAACGTCCAAAGACCATTGTGTATCAGGATAAATGAATGTACTAGGTGGGTTGATGTTCTTAAGCTGTAATTTCTAGTCTTTTTTGGCATTATTTATTTGTTTGCATAATATTGAGCTTTTTAGCCGGGATATTACATAACTAGTAATTTCTGAAAGCTGTAGAATGATTGAGAGATTATTGAAGGGATCACTAAGAGATAGGCTTCTGATCTTAGTAAATTTAGATCTATAGGATCTTGGAAAAGAGTCTTGCTGTTCTGAACTTATTCTTCATTTAAATTAATAAAATTTTTGTACTATTTTTGAAGAGAATTGGAGTGATTTCTTCTTTTTTTTTAGTGTATTCAAAAGAACTACTTCTCACAAGTTGTGTTCAGCTAGACCTATGACTGAATAGCACAAAGACATTTGAGACAGTAACAGTATCTTAAAACACCAATCAATTCAATTATTGAATTAATCTCTTAAAAAACTTAGCTGAGAATAACTATTTGTATATAACAAAGAAAGATGAACTGGTTCTTTTTTGCTTCTATGCTTGTCCATGCATGTGATGTTGTGCCACCAGCCATGTCCCCTTTCAGTGAATGTCAAATAATTTCATTTGACTGCCTCTCAACAGTGTCACCTCAAATAAAGCCGCCAAGGCATGCAAAAAAAAAAAGAGGCTTGTTTGTCTTATTTTCCTNNTCTAGACTGCTTTGAGGAATGCACTGTATATGTTTTTCATGGTATTTAACAATGTTATTCTATGTATAACTTGTATGAAAAAGCTTGTAGAAAATGCAAGTAATGTTTCTGCAAAAAGTTTTAGAAAAATAGTCCGAACAACAAGTGAATAATGAAAAAGGTACAACAAAAAGAATATTACTAGTACTGTAAATGAGAGTGATAGTATGCGTATAATTAATAAAATGCCAATTACTTTTACTCTTAATCTATCCTTCAATTTTGTATGGCGGTTGGGGAAGGGGCTACAACATAAGCTTTGTGTCTTGTATGATGAGAAATCTGCTATGACAGCATTTAATAACAAATTCTCATGAAAACTAATTTCTACTGCATTTATTTCAGATTGCAACTTTCAAAGGCCATGGATGCTGAAGAAGTAGCCAAGCAATGTAGTCAAGACTGGCACCAAGTGAAAAATATTCAAACTGAGCTTCAGAGTTCAATGGCAATGCCTATATCAAGTGATGACCCACTTTTGCACATATTGCAAGAAACAGAAAAACGGTAATCTTTCTATCATTTTTTAAGACTATGTCTATAAGACTGAACTTGATATTTCAGCATGCTGTCCACCGTTTTTAAAGTTGTGGAGTGTTTATGTTGCCCCAAAATTTGTCACAGAAAAAAGCCATGTCCTGTCCTGCAATGTGAGATAAATAAAAATTCAAAGATCTGACCTTATATCCTCCATGTCATGTGTGAAGTGAAAAACAATTTTCTTTTTAAAAAAAAGTAAATTAGTAAAAGAAAATTAGCAGCAACATCTTAGCTCTTGTAAGGGAATAAGAAGTGATTTAAAAAGATTGAAATCAAGTCTTGTCGCAGATTTTTCTTATGGAGTAATTTCTCTTGTATGAAGATGTGCTTAGCTTTTTTCCCATCTTAACAAATGAGGTGACTTTATACTTTTAGATGCTCAGATTGATAAGCAGGGCTTAATGATGTTATCCACGATTATATATGTAATAATAAAACACCTCAGCTCATACAGATTGGGTTTAAAGATATTTGTTTTTATAAAGATTGGATAGCTTTGAGAGTGGACATGAGTAAGTAAATTTTAATTATTCTGCCTGCAATGTATTTTCATTTGTAAATCAAATTGTCTTCCCAAAAAATAAAATTAAAAGATTTTGCAAATGAGATATAAAAAGAGACATTGTCAAAATCCCTAAATTAGATAGACAAAGTTTGCACCTAAATATTGTGCACTTTATTATTGAAACATGTAATTATCTGCTTTGTGTATAAGGTAAAAATAAGTGTCGGTGTTCATCACCCCAAAAGTCTAAAAGGACCTATTGATATTTGAAGTTTAAGAATGTAAAGTTGTCAAGAGTTGTATTATTTGATCAGTTTAAATCTTTTTTGTTCGTTTGTCTATACATTTTAGATTTACAGTTAAGCTTGCTTTTAATAAATTTTAACAGTATATCCTTGGTTAACTATTTGTGTACTTTGAATTTTATGTCACTTAGAATTCCTGAACCACAGAAAAGAATTACTTTAAGTTTTGTGTCAAAGATTAGCTGTGATGGAAAGGTGCACTGATTATGTCTAGAATTCCAAATTCTGCCTCCTTCTACATTTTTTTTTTTGTATATATCGTTTCCTCAAAATACAAGCCAGAACTTTATTAGTCACCTTGCTAACTTTCAATTGTATAGCTGTACATTTCCAGTTTATAATTTGTTATTGAGGTCATAGAGATACACTAATCAATGGCTTTCATTCAGGGCTTCATTGGAAGTGAAAGTCTAGATTCTAGCTCAGATATCTAAACCAAGGCATCATTGTCTAGATCAAGATAGGCCTGATTAGGCCTACAAATCTGGATTCAAGGCCTTGTTTTGGCTTTAGATACGCAAGAATCTAGACATGAAACTAGCAGGAATTCACTACTTAAATCATTCAGGAGTTTATTTTACTTTTATGTAAAATATACATACGAGAATACCTCAGCATGTCATTTTATTTCATGTGATGTGCATGTTATTCAGATCTAGAGCTTAGAGTTCTCTTAGATCTAAATGTTTAACGCGGCATCTCATGTTGACATTTGGGTTATTTATACTAAATCTCTTGTCTCTCTCTCTCTCTCTCTCTCTCTCTCTCTCTCTCTCTCTCTCTCTCTCTCTCCCTCCCTCCCTCTGTCCCCTCCATCTTTCTTTCTCTCTCTCTCTCTCTCTCTCTCTTTCTCTTTCTCTTTCTTTTCTTTGAATCACGGTATTGCGGTTCCATTCAACCGATCATAGAAGGGGTTATACAGCAATTGTTCTAGTTCTTTATATTCTTATAGCAAAGGCATAACTTACATGAATAAGTCCCTTTTTCTTTCTACAACAGTATGTTTTTTTTTTATTAAAAATATATATATATATGTTATTGTTTCTGTAGATTGAAGGGAGAGCTGCAAGGTATAAAAGAAAGAGAGCTCTCAGCAATACCTCAAAATAATGAGATGCAAGTTCTCATACTCCAACAGGAAGAACAGAAGGCTTTAGAGGAATACAGAGAGGCTTTGGCTTTTTTGCGCGCTAAACGAGCTGACATTGCTGAGGCTCTTGAAAAAAGTGAAGCAGAGTTTTCTCAGCTGAAGCAAATGAATGTAGAGTTGAAGGTACAGATAAGTTTTGAAGCTTTATTTTAAATCTTTATGTTCTTAGTAATCTCTTTAATCTCTGAGTATTGCTTTGATAGCTTTAATTTCCATCCATCTTTAAGCTTCTGGTGTTAAGGGTTTTAAATTCAACAAACATTCAAACAATTTAAAAACTGCATCCTGCTTGAACTTTATCATGTTGCATCCTTTATTATAAAATGCAACAAAATGCAGTAGAAAGTTAAACAAAATGCAATACTTAAACGAAATGTAGACTATTCTGACTGGAATTAAATTTAACCATTTGTGGTACTCATGAATTCCTTAGTAAAATTAAGATATGTTCAAAACAGAATGCTTTCAAATTACTTTACAAGCTTGCTAAAAAAAAAAAGAGCATGATAAGCACTTTTCTCTATCTCATTAGGAAAAAAAAAATTTCTGCTGCATGTATTAGCTCAGCTATCGGGTACACATCATACTGATCCAATCGAGGGCCATGATTTATTTAGTTAAACAATTTCCAATGACTTTTATTGCTTTTAATGTTTAAAAGAAAGGTTGAAGAAGCAGGCCATACCAAATTGGAGGCTCTGTGTTTGTTGATACAATTTTTATGAATTTTTTAGTGCCCAATTTTGTTACGTTCTGAGAAATGCATTTTTCAAGACCTACAAAACATATTGAACACTCCTGCAAGTCTTATAAATGGTATAATTTGGAAGATAGGCCAACGTTCTAACAATCTATAACAACACATACACACAAAATTTCATGTGCGCTAAACATTAAGACTACAAAATTCTTCTGTACATAACCCTTGGTGTCATACATTGCCATCTATATAAACGTGGGCCTCGTGCATGAATAGATTGCTATTTTGTACAACAAGTCCTGTTGCATCCAAGGTCCTGTTGTAACCAGGTCCCGTAGCTGAGCTCTATTGTAGTACTGACCATACATATGTTTTCGTTACCCTTATTGATGTGTCCATACTTATGTTTCTGTTTGCCAGTATTGGTTTCGGTTTTTTGAGTGTATCTTTGGTCATGGCTATTGTGTTAATTTTTTCACTTGTGCATCTACCAAAGGATTTCTTTGAGATGACCGTGTATTCTTTTTTTTTTTTTTTTTTTTTT
>BLXT01007679.1:493099-504983 GCA_019648995.1 Plakobranchus ocellatus | reverse complement strand
TTTTTGACCATGCCTTGGTGTCGCTCCTCCACATCAAACGTTGTCTTCGTCTTGCTCTCACCCCTTCCACGTGGCCAAATAGTAATTTTGGGTATACCTCTCATATGTTATTCTGGTTCCCAGCAAGAATCTTAGTTTTCTGCTTTTGGTACTTATTAGCTATAAAGGGTAATTCCTTATTTTTTCCGCCTAAAATTTTTTATTATTTCATAGTTTTTCAATTTGCTGAATGCTCACATACTTTAGACATTAATTGCCCTATTTTATTCTGCGTCCTAGTAAAAATCTTTTCTTTTTTTTCTGCTTTAGGTAACTATAAAAGATGCCTCTTCTAAATCTCCATTCCGCCTAATATGTTGTATTAATCGATTTATTATTTTTTTTATAATTCGCTGACGCTCTGAATGATGAAATATTTTACTGTTGCTCTTCAGGCCTTCGGTTTTATTATTGAAAGTTACGTAAAATCTCAAATTATAGAAAGTAGGATAAGCAAACAATCCGATAAGCTCAGATGCAAGAAAATATTTGCATAAAATTCAAACAAACTTTGTTTAGTACCGCTGACTGTTGAGGCAATGATTAAATTTTTGGAAGTCTACGATGATATAAAAATGTTGAATAATCCTTAATAATATGATAGGTCAGTTCACCTTCAGCCTTATGTTTTGGTTGTAAGAAGCTTCTGGTGGAAGAAAAATAAGTCCGATCCCTAAAAGGTCACTTGTTTCTTCTGATTGTTACGATTAACCGCCTCTCTAAACAGATAGTCCAGTGGCCCGTATGAATGTTGCAGTCTACCCTCTTCAAGTACAGGCGTTGATTGCGGATCTGAAGGGAGTGTATCATCGAAGGTTCTAGCTCCGCCACCTGCGCTCTGGCCTGCTGACGGAGGGCCTGAAAACCTGAGATCACCTTCTTGTGGATAGGCTTTACATAAAAAAATCGTTGGAAAAAGCACAAAGTTGCCAAGGACCTTGCTTGCAAATTTAGGTACTTTGTTCATTTAATGTTGTGTGAGGTTGCATTTTTTACACCACGTTTTGGGTTTGAAAATTGTCTATTGAATAATACTTTGCCTAGCTATATGATGATAATGTCATGATTTGCAAACATAAGTGAAATAATATGGTTTTGTTCTCAGGGCCTTAGAAAGAGTCAAGCCTGATATTAGTAGCCCACGCACAACCATTTAAATTAAGTTATTCAATTTTTCTTGGTTCATTATAACCAGCCTTTTGCCAAACGCCGAGCTTTAATAAGGGAACTGTGAGGTTTGCTTAACTGAAGTGGATTGTGCAGTCACCTTTACGTCACCTTTGACCTTACAGGGAGGTCGCCTTACTTTATTCACTGGATCGCCTTTAAGACATGGTCAATATTACGGGTAACCTATGACATAAGTGATTATCGTACACAAAAATGGTGCTTGCGGTAGATATCTTGAAACGTAACTGCCAAGGCCAAAGGAAAAGTAAGCGCACATTACATTGATCGGTCCCTGCTGTGTTTTGCACTGATCCATGCTTGCTTGGAATCATTTGTGACATCAAAGTCAAACTTGACGCAGCTTACTTACGAAGAATTTATACCAAACTTTAATTCGAGAAAGCAAAACTAAAGGATTATTTTCCCTAACAGATGTGCACAGTGAATAATTATTTGTGAATCTTGTATATAAAGTTAGACTGTAAAGATATCTTGGTTTTATCATTATAAAAGATTTTGATTTTTCAAGAGTCAGGAATGTGCAGTTTTACAAAAACAATGTATTCTTTGGGCATTTTTCACTTGCTCTGGCTTCCCGTCACAGTAACAGCTGGTGTGAACACAGTGACTGTTACTTCTCCTTCTGGGAAACTACGAGGTGTTGAAGCAATAGCAAAAAACAACCAAAAATACTTGTCTTTCACAGGGATTCCGTATGCAAAACCTCCTGTGGGGAAGTTGCGTTTTGCCAAGCCGGAACCTCATCCACCATTTGGTAATTAAAATAAAACACTCTTCTTGTTTTCTGTTCCCTTTTTTTACTTTTCCCCTTCCTCCTTCTCCTTCTCCTTTACTCCTCATCCTCGTTTTCCTCTTCCTCTTTCTCTTCTCTATCCTCTTCTCTTTTTTATTGTCTTCATCGTCATAGTTGTTTTTACTCGCATTAATTTATTGTTCTTCTTTTTTTATACTATTTCTTTTATATCTTTTTAATGTTATTCTTCTCCCCTCCCACCCCCTTAGGCCTCCCACCTCAGGCATAAGAACCTTTTAGGTGGTAGTTTCTTCGACAACTTATTATGTTTTACTGTATCACAATAAATTCCTCACAATGCTGCAGGTTTTCAAACTGGCTTGCAAAAAGTTGTTTTTGTTAATTTCAGCAACAAGACTTGAGCCTTATGCCAAAAGGTTTAATTGTCATGTATGAGTGTGAATGAATATGAAACAAAAAATCTGAAGGTGATGCAATTTGGTCAAGGGTAACGTCTCAACTATTAAATCTTACTTTAATTATCAACAGGCCTTCTTTAATGATACAATAACTTGAAAAAAAAAACCAATGAATTAAAAAATTAAAACAGCGACAACAGCAAACCATAAAAAGACATATTTGTGTATTGGAGATTTGTACCTTTTTTAGGAGGTTTTTTTTTTTAAATTGTTTCTGCTTTTTTTTTTATAATTTTGTCATTGGTGTTCTTTCTTTTTGAAAGAGGGTGGGAAGTGTTTAGGTTTGGGGGTGATTGATGTGGCTTTTCTATTTAGCGTTTACCTAGTCCTATTTTTTAACTTTTTTTTTTTTTTAGTCTGCATTTTGTGGTTCCTTTACATTTTTTTACGAACTATAATAATATGAAATTAAATCTGAGACAAAATATTATCTTAATTTTTTACATTCTAATCAATGAGTTAAGTAAAACGAAACAAGTATTTAGACAATTTAATAAAAATTTTCACTGCAATAAACTTTATAAGCTAAAATAGGAAAATAAAATGTAAGAATTAAAAATGTTATTAAAAATGTAATAAAGCAATATACCTACCGAGATTTATATAAATCTTCTAGAATATTTTCAGGATAACTTTTTAAATATAGTAATTGCACTTAAGGTTTTAGGTGGAATTAATGGCAATGTGAAATGTTACATACGGATTATGGTAGCAATTTAAACAAAACAAAACAAAAAAAAAACAACTAATCTTTTCAGGAAAATAATCCATTACTTTAGGCTGGCCAAATGTATCCTGAAGAGGACAGGGAAAAAAAACTATATGGGTTGTCGAAAAAAAAGTTTATAAGTTTTCTCTTGTCGTAATTTATCTTTCTCTTTTCTTTTTAAGAATTATTATCTTCCTTTAAAAATGTTTGTCCATTTGCCTAGGTATCTGCCTCCCTATTTGGCTACATACAATCAATTTTACCCTCAATTTTTATTCTTGTTTTTGTCAATCAATTTCGCGGTCTTTATCTTTATCTATCTATCTACTTTTGTATCTTTCTATCTGTCTGTCTATCTGCCTGGCTGGCTGCCTGCCTGCCTGCCTGCGTGCCTGCCTGTCTGCGTGCCTGCCTGCGTGCGTGCGTGCCTGCCTGCCTGTCTGTCTGTCTGTCTGTCTGTCTGTTTGTCCGTTTTTCAGTATGTCTTTCTGTCCCCCTGTCTATCTATTTAACTATCCATCTATATATATATTTATCTGTCAAAGTGTATTTATTTGCGTCTGTATGTCTGTCTTTTTTTTTTTTTTTTTTAAGATAGGCCCATTTTGCCTATCCATCTGTCTATTTTTTTATTCTCAACCCATGCCCCTTCTATCTCTTTGAAATCCTCTATTTACTTTCCTTTCTTCCTTTTCTTTGCCTGGTTTCTTATTATTTATTTTTAATAACTTATTATCGTTTTGGACACTATAGTTAAAGCACAGCAAAGCTTATCACAAAGTGTTAATTAGTTCTCTATGTCAATACAAAAGCCTCAAACACTCTTAGCTTGTAGAGCAAAAAAGTGAGAGTTCACAATATTTAGTATGACACCTGGTCACCTAACATTATTAGTTTAGTTGTTGGGTATATTGTGCTATAATCAAAGCGCGGCTATTTAGAGGATCTCTTTTTTTCTTGCTGGCAATTTGTTTAAGGCTTGGCTGAATTTGTTTAAATTTAAAATTATTGCAAAGGGAATCTGTTTCACTTTACACATTAAATCTGACAATATATGACAAAAAAAAATAGACCAATATTAGTAAGTGATGAGATTAAAATTAGAAAAAATCAAATCTTAACACTTTAGCTTTAAAGTTGTTTTACTTTAGAATTTCAAGGAAATTAGACAAAACTGTCATTAAAATCGTTTCAATATGAACATAATCGGAACCTTAAAATCTTAAAAAAAAAAAAAAAAAGAAAATCAAGTTGAGTGCTGGGCGTCTCCTATAGTAGAATTTTTTTCACATGGCATATATTCATAAACAAAATAATCAAATAGAAATATGAACAAAATTAATAAACAAAACAAAATTATTTAAAATTTGGAACTATAAAAATTTGAAATGGACAAAATTTAGATCACTTTAGAAGACTTTTGTGCCACATATTAATACACAAATGAATATCTCAAAATGTAATTATAAATGATATAAAGGGTAAAATCTCACATAAAAATCAATAATTTCTTTTGTTTATTCAGGAGACATTAAAAAAAAGGATAAATAAATCTAAATGTGATTTTAAAGTTTTTCGATTGCTATCGAAATTTCATTTCTTTTTTTTTTTCTTTTTGGTGTAAAAAAAAAGTAGTAAAATTCTTTACATCAGTCTGCATCAGTTTCAGGTTGACCTATCAAAAGATTTTGATAGAGAATAAAAGAAAAAGTGTTTAAGTGTTTTTTTATGAACGGAGTCATCATTATTCGTATTTAATCTTACATTAATATTATGCAAGAATATAAAAAATCGGAAGAGCGGAGGCATAAACACCTTTGAACATTCAAGACTTTAACCATGGTTGATCGAATGAAAATCAAAAGCTCAAAGTTAAAAAAAAAAAAAAAAACGGTGACGAGCTGTTGTTGCTGCTGCTGCTGCTGCTGTCGTTTTTGTGATCGTTATTGCTTTTTGGCATCTTAAAGGTAACGCAGATTATGACATCCTCCAAAAATGAAGGCATCGATTCAATCCTAGGACGAGCCTCTGCTTGGTCTATCATCCTGTATTTAAAAGTGCCACTTTGAATTCCATCTATGACTGAGAAATTCTGAATTAACGTATCCACAGGGACTCGGTATAACTTTCATAATCTGTAATAATTCCAGCCGACAAAGAGATTGTCTTCTGAATGTCCTCCAAGTTCTGTCATAATTTTTGCCTTCTCTGTAAGTATTTGCTCGCATGTCATGCTCTTTTCAAAAACAATATAAGTTTATCTATGCAGAGTACGAGTAATGAAGGGTGTTCCTATTATGATGACTCTCGTTTTTTTTTATGTATTTGCATGAAGAAGACGATCTAATTGTTTAAAAAGAACAATGAAAAGTAACACGAAAGAAAAAGGAACAATTAGAGATTATATCCTTTAATATGCATGATCCAGGAAGAAAAAAATTAGGAGGCAGGCAATGTAACTTCAGATTATATAATGATAAAATCTTAACATTTTAGATTGATGGTTTCACTTGAATTTTAATAAGTATACGGACACCAAAGACAAAATTAAAGCGAAGATTGAGGGAGAAAGATACACCATATTATTTAGGAGATTTTTCAGAAGTTTGGAATTAGGAGGACAATATATTTGTTTTGGTCGTAGGTGATTTCAATGGGTCTAGTAGTTTCGATAAAACTTTAAGAGAACTGGTGCCACCTTTTTTTTTTTTTCTTTTTGTGCGTATTCAAGCTAGATATGAAGCAAACGTTGATTAACTACAACACGGTAAAAAAGAATAAGTGTATGGCACAGGTGCAAAAAATTCATGTTCTTCATTATTTTTTTGTTAGAGAGGCAAGGAGTAAAGTTGTCATAATTTATGCCAAAATGCTTTGATCAGGCTTTCTGTTTATTCTCAGATGGGGTTTTCGATGCTACGAAACCAGCAACCCATTGCATTCATCCGACAGCATTGCTATATCTTGAAGACATGCCAGTGGGAAAGGAGGACTGCCTTGTTTTGAACGTCTTTGTCAAGCAACTAAACACAGACCCACAGACTCAGCGTACAGCATCAGCCAGTCCAACAAAAACAACTACAACCACGACTACCAGGAAACCAACCATGACGGAAGCAGGCAACAGGAAGAAGGTGATAGTGTGGATTCACGGAGGAGGTTTTGTTGCTGGCGGTGCGACAGATTATCCTGCTGGATCTTTTGTGACAACACAGGACGTGATTTTGGTGGCTATTAATTACAGACTTGGAATTTTAGGTTTTCTTAGCACTGAAGATGCGGCCAGTCCTGGTAACTATGGCATGTGGGATCAAGTGATGGCGCTCAGGTAATTTACGCAAGATATCTTGTTATCGATTTTATAAAATAAATGTCTCTGCCTTCTTTTTTGAGTCTAATAGCTCCAAGGTTTAAGAAAAGCAATAGATCAAATTAGGGCCTACTTTTTATTAATACATTCAAAATCATCATGGTACAAATTAAACGGTTTCGCCAGATTAATGCAATATTTAATGACAATGAATTAATGATAATTTTTTTTTGGAAAATGTCAGTTTTACTTTAACATGAAGTAATTGCAAATCCTCGTTTTATCTTTTTCTTTTTTGGTGTGGTTCTTTTTTCATCGTTCAATCTATTGTATCATCTTATTATTATTATTAGGTGGGTTAAAAACAACATTGCATCGTTTGGCGGCGATCCTGATGACATCACTATATCTGGAGAATCTGCCGGCGGAGCAGCTGTGGCCTTCCTAAGCATAGTGCCTTCCACCCGTGATCTCTTCACAAAATCTTTTCCAATGAGTGGCACGGGCACCTCCATTTTCGCCATAGCCAGAGATGCTCAAAATGCAGCTGTCGATGTGGCCCGGGAAACAGGATGTCTGGAACAGGATGACACAGGTGTGAAGAGAAAACTAACGTTGGAAGAAAGTCAAAAACTTGTGGACTGCTTGAGGGATGTCCCAACCGAGGTGTACACCAAGCTCGCTCCATTCTCCCTAGAAAAAGCAAAGTTTGTGCCCAGGGTGGATGGCGACTTTCTTCCACGCCATCCATTCCCGCTCCTTAAGGACGACCAATATCTTGAGTCTGTTGGATTTTTCAATCGCACTTATATCTTCAGCGTTGTCAATAACGAAAAGGCTGTCATGCAAGGGGCTGTGGAAGCGACAGAAAGTGTTTTAAAGAATTTAGATGACAAAACAGATGAAGAAAAGGAAGCAATGGTGTCAGAGTTTCATAATAAAGTTTACCAGTTCTATCTCAGTTCGCGTTTGAATGTAGCATCCCCATCAGATGACTTGACAAGCAAAGTTTTGGACTGGTACAACCGCAGGCTCAACGAAAAGCCCATCTCCACTCTTGTAACAGATCTCTCTTTTATCATTCCAACCTACGATTACTTGAATGCTGTGGCCAGAAGCAAGACCACGAATGCCTATTTCCTATATTTCAACCATTACCCTGGCTTTATGCACGGCAAGCACAGGGGTATCGTTCACGCCGCAGACATGCTGTACTGGTTTGATATTGACATTGACGTGTGGGAGAAGATGCTTCATGTCGGCTTTGCTGGAGATATGGACCAAGAGGATCTTGATCTGAAACTTATGTTCTCGGATATGGTGGGCCAGTTCATGAGAACAAGGTTAGTATGGGTTATTAACTTTTAAACCTTTTCAGACACAAAAGCTGCCTTCGTTTTCTTACAGTTGGCTCAACTTCATTTCAAGCCGGATAAGGATCGTTTCGAAAATGCTGTTTAAAATAATGACTGGCGTGTGAATTGTTTATGACTTTTAAGTAAGCAGAGAAACGACAAATATTCATACCGATATTGTATTTTTTCAAAATTAATAAATAAAAGGTCAGACGCTCCTCAAACTGACGTGAAATTCATCAGTGTCATACGGAAGTGCATATAATAAATGCGAATCATATTATACGCAGTTAAAGTTACTTTTTTTCAGTCACACTTGATTGTTTTATTATCTCCGTCTTAATATTGAAAATAGCGCAGGCGGCTCGTAATTTATTTGCTTTAATTTAAAGTAGCTCTCTCATCGCTTGAACATATTTGTAAGGCGCAATATTCATGAGCTTGTTCTTCCAAAGTAAAATGTAACTGACATACAAAACGAAATCACCAACATTTTCTTTTTCATCATCATCGGTATCGCACTCATAATCGTCGCTCTATATCTTTATAATAAGAGTTCTTTTTAACTGTGATCGACATTACCATCCTCTTACTCAAGTATAAGTAACCATCATCATCATTTCTAACATAATTATATTATATACATGTGCCGATGTCGGCTTCCTCCATTTCATTCTCGTTCATAAGTTCACAGTAACCATCAACATCTTCATCGCTTCTCGCATCATTATTAGCATCACCACTATCAGTATCGTTGTCGTCTTCATAATCATCTCTGTAGTTGACATTCTCATTGCAAAACTTTTTTAAAACCATAACCTTCCTTATCTGGTCGTTTGCGATATTTATTGTTATGTCTACCTTGAAAAGGATCTTAAAACAATTATTTCTCCACCAGCAACCCGGCGGATGGTCTCCAGGAGGAAATTCCGGGAGGATGGCCTACATTTGACATTCAGGGCAACTATTACTTGGACTTTGGCCCCAAACCTGTCGCAAGGCGTCATTTAGACCGTGAAAAGAGAGACTTCTGGATGGTCACAGTACCGAAATGGGCTGCCTCGGCATCTTCTACTTCTACTCCATAGATACTACCATTTTGTCACATAGTAGAAGACAATGAAAATCTAGCATACATTACTGCCCTGATCTTATGGTTGATATAAAACTGATTTATTTTGATGTAACGTTCTCGTGTCGCATTCATACACTGACAATTTTTATATAACTAAGTGGGTATGAGAGCAAAAATGTATTTTATATAATAAATGTTTAGCGATCTTTTATTTCTCTAGCATCAGTGCATAAATAATGTTTGTTTCATATGCTAGAATTACACATTAAAGTGCATTGTAGGAAGTTGATTTTTAATCATTTTGCACACATTTTGTGCGTGCTATATTATTTATCACAACTAAAGAATGAAAAAACAATTACGCCCCCCCCCCCCTCTTTTTTTTACAACCATTTCATTGAAAGGTTCTTCTATGAATGCTACTTGTTTCTTACTAAGATCACTGTATGCTATCATCTGTTTTTTCTTAACTGAAATGAATTAGATCAATACAGTTCTGTTGATATTTTTGTGACTACAAAATTTGTGTATGTGCGTGTATAAATATATATCATATTCTGAACACAGATAGATGATTAATTAATTAGATAGATAGATAGATAGATAGATAGATAGATAGATAGAGAGAGAGAGAGAGAGAGACAGAGACAGATAGATAGATAGATATATAGATAGATAGATAGATAGATAGATAGATAGATAGATAGATAGATAGATAGAGATAGAGAGAGAGAGAGAGATAGATAGATAGATAGATAGATAGATAGATAGATAGATAGATAGATAGATAGATAGATAGATAGATAGATAGATAGGTAGATAGATAGATGGATAGATTTTTTTAAAAACCGATAGGCGCATTATAGGTATATTATGCATGATGAAATTGATTAATACAAAAAAAAAGTATAAAAATTTTTATTCATAATTTTTAAATATTAAAAGTGCAACCTCCATATTGCCATGCACCACTCTTAAGATCATAGCTCACATGTTTTTAACAATACTGATACATCACGAACTGACTCTTAGAGATTTAATCCGAAAAGACATAAAGAGAGGAAAAAGTGAGAAAGCTACAAAAGTTTAAGACAACTAAATTTAGATTCTCTAAGTTAGTTTGATACTTTTGTTTGTTTCTCTCACTTCTTTCTCTCTAGTTGCAAATCTAAGCTTTTTTGTTTTTTTCTTCTCTTGTTGACCTAACAATTAATACTTTAAAAAACATCGTCAATATAATCATACATCTGTATTTTATCCCTGTTCTCACTATCCCATCTTCTCTGCACTCGGTACAAACGCAAACTTGTCCCTGAAAAAACACATGTTAAAAAAGCAGAGCACTCGATGCCTCGCGTTTACGCGCTGAGCCAATGGCACAGCAGCGATCTCATTGCGACGTAGACAGGGGGTGGAGTAATTTTATTTTTGCAGGAAAAAACTCGAGATCCTAATAATTTTGGCGGGCGATTATCAATTATTTTGGATCAAGACGCAATCGTATTTCAAAAATTAAACAGCAATAGAGTGATCTCATGCTAGTGAACGAGCATAATGAATAAAGGCGGCTTTCCTGTTCAATTTAACTTAGTCTTCGAGACACCCCGGATTTTCTTTCTGAAATTTTGTTCAGAGAGTGTACTCCGCTCACTGATGTTTCATAAAACTAAATAGCAAAACTCAAACAATTTTTATCAATCGCGGTTTTCTAAGACAGGAGTGATACCGTTGTTGTTGTGGTCGGTTAATTTAAAAGCCATCGAATCTGTCCGGTGTGAAAGAAATAAAAAGCGCGCAAAGCAGACACTTACCGAGCTAAGATACGCGAAATTGTTATAATGTTATTCCGTTTCCCATGGAAATGCTGACTTAATGACAAAAAGATACACGAAAGCTGTAGTAATTATCAGTATCTAGAATTTTTGCTCTGGAATTTTTCTAATGATTTGAATGAAAATATTGTTTGTTTGAGCAAGGACAAATGCTTTTATGTTTTATATATTATATGATATGCTATGCATTACCCAGATGAAGGAGGAAAAAAACGCATTATGCATCCCTTTTCATAAAATGGAAGTTTGAAGGTCAGAGAAATTTCAATAAAGCCAAATCTAAAAACATTAAACAAAGCATTTTGATTAAAAGTAAAACATGTATGGCCTGCTTCTTATTTTGTACAAAGATATCTGATGTTTGTCCCTTGCTAAATAATCTTGTCGTCTGCCCCTGCGCATCACACTATGTGACTTTTAACAGTATTGCTCAAAAAGTGGAACCGAAATTGAAAGTTGAAGCAGAAACTGATGGAGAAGCCGTGCGTGAGACAACTGAATTTTCTTGGAAAATGAAATTTAATTACCCTAAAGAAAAATATATAAAACACAGCCACAGCATTTCTGAGAACAATTCAATACATATAAAGACCTTATAGGATGCAGGAACACAGAATTCATGTCAGTGTATGAAAAAAAAATTAGAAAATGCAACCACCAACTTACACTTAGTTCAAGGCAAAGTAAAGATCACAGAACTACATTAAAACTTTGCGCCTTTACTTTGGGTCCATAAGCAAGAAGGTTGAAGAATATAGATGGGACGGGTAATGTTGGGTCACAGGAAAATCCTTCTTATAATTACCGGTACTGAAAAAATATTTGTGCCTGTCATATTGGGTATTGGAGTCAAGTCTCACCTCTTTGCAGTTGTATCATATCATCACAAGAGCTGTCTCACATCTAAGCAGGCGTATAACTAATCGCCCAAGTGTATCTCGACAATGATGATGATGATGATGATGATGATGATGATGATGATGATGATGATGATGATGATGATGATGAAGACGAGGATGATGATGAGGATAGTGATGATGATGATGAAAATGATGATAAAGATGATGGTGTTTGTGTTGGTGATGTTGGTAGTGCTGTTGGGGAGTGTTAATGCACATAATTAACCTTATCATTACTTGTGGAAGGGGGGGGGGGGGAAAT
>BLXT01007679.1:456361-473841 GCA_019648995.1 Plakobranchus ocellatus | reverse complement strand
AAGATGGGTGGGGGGAAGATCATATAAAAAAAAAAAAACTCATAAGGAGAGAGGTAACTCTTCTTGACATACGTTGATTTACGTTTTTGCCAGTTTGAATGATTTACTCTGTATAAATGTAGAATTACATAATTATGTATTTTTAAGTGTGTATATGTAAGTGCGTATGCATGTTTTTCATGAATATGTATATAAGTGTATGAGAAGTGATTGTACTATGGATTTGCATATTATTATTGTTGTTGTTGTTATTGTTGTTGTTGTTGTTATTGTTATCTTTATTATTATGATTGTCATGAGAGATCCAAACCATTACAGCGATAAAAGAAATAAGTTCAACTACAGTAATCCATTCATTTCTCTCTTTTAATCCACAAGATAACTCGAATGTTGAATGTACACCTTGTCACTCAGTAGTATGATTGAAGATTGCAAAAATAACTCTTTGTTTTGGAGATTTATTCACAAATCTCTATTTATGAATTTGCATACACAATGATTACTGAGAGCTCCAGGCCCTAAGATCCAACAAAATCTATTCTCGAGTTAGAGGTTAACGGTAGTTGTTTCAAAAAGCAACGACCTAGTATGTGCCAGAATGTCCACAGTCCTAATAAGAGTTTTAATAAAGAGTCCGTAGTTCAAATCCTAAAGAAAGCCACTTTCAGGTATTCTCTTTCACAACAAGTGACGCAGTAATACGCGTTTTGAAGAAAAATAATTAAATTGTTATAGTGCTTTGTAGTAACAATATGAATTCTGTACCTCTTGAAATTTTCAACTTCTCTCGGCTGCTGTCTAACGTGCAACTTAAGAACAATGTACATTTATTTTGGCGTATACGTGCGCTAAAGCCTTGATTAGGCGATAAATTTTCGTAAGCAGAGGCCTAGCTCAACAGGCTAGAACTCTTGCTTACAACCAACATGCGTGCGTGTAAAATTGTGTTATGTCGTAGTCATTCAAATTTTGAAAACGGCAATTTTTATTAATGTTTAATACATTAACACGCCATCGACGATTATTATTGTTGTTGTTGGTTTGTTGTTGTAGTGTTGTTGTTGTTATTATTCTAAGTATTATTATTACTGATTAACTATGTAATATTACGCGTGGGGAGAGGGGGGTTGGTAAAAAAAATCCCAAGAAAGGTGAAGATTATATTTGAACTGTCCTTAAGAGGAAGGCTATCAAATACAAGACATCTTAGAAATATTCACTAAATTTCTGTCTCCCTCCCTCCCTATATCTGGTTCTCTCTCCATCTTTCCCCCTTCTTTCCCATCAAGAATGGAGCTATCAAAACATGGACATCTAGACATCTAGTTACACAATGTATAATTGCATGATTGGGGGGCAAAAATCTACAGAAGGGAGCAAACTGCAGTTGAAAGACTCTCAGGGTCCCTGCAGTAAGAAACACGAAATCAAACATGAAACATTACTTTCAGGAAATAAGAAATTGTGGCATCTCATAATATTATGATCAAATAGACTCATAATGTTAATTACGCCAAAAACCAGGTCATCGTCCTTAGTCAAAACTTATTAAATTTTTTTTTTAATTAAGTGAATGTGAGAAAATGATGACAAGAATGTGGAGATAATAAAGCTTAACCTAACAAATATGGCAAGAAGATATGCAAGATAGATCCGTGATTTTTTAAGATGGGATGGTGAAGTGAGCCAGCAGTTTGCCCTGTCAAAGCTTTAAAAACTACTATCTATGATTCATAGATACACATAGCAAGCTCTGCGAACATCATGTCTCAAGACCAGTCTGAAAGAGTGGAAGTCGCATTTTTCATATTTTAGGTCTTTTAAACAGCGAAGAAACTTCTATATATGACCGCTGCAGGTGAGAAAATTGTATAGAGATATGTTGTTTCTAATCAAACATATGGGTTTTTTAAACTTTTTGAAAAAAAGAAACATATAAAGAAGAGAAAAACAACGTTAATTGTTTTTTTTTTTTTTATTCTTATATGTTACACCCAACTCAATAGGACTTGTTGCAAGGCACATTTCTACTTTCCTTTTAAAGCGATGCTTTAAATAGAGAAAAGATTGTCCAAGAAAGTTGTTTCCTTATGGTCTTTATTTATTTATTTTTTTATTAAAGAAAGGCAGTTTTATCACCTTTCATGACTGTATAAATCTTTGAAAAAACACCGATTAAGTGCATGAAGTTCTTATTAAAAGCATCTGAGTATAATTCATCCCAACCAGTAAAAGCTATTTTGTAATTTGAAAAAAAAATGAAGAATAAAACATGATATTTAAAGTTGATGGGTGATCTTTTTTTATAGTATACAAACACTGCAGAGGTTAGAAATCATAATCTATATTTAAATTCTCGTCTACAACATTTTTTCATAAGTAAAAACAGACACAGTCCAGCACACAAAGATATATGATCTATTCCCTTTATTCTATTACTTTCAATAATAAACAGACATTTTCTTCTTTTTTTTTTTTCGTTTAAATCAGAGGAATTTCAAGATTCAACCTAAAAAGCTTTGGTTTTTTTTTGATTTGAAACCATCCATCCAATCCATATGAAATATTTAGAAGATGTAGAGGACATATATATTTTTTACAATATATTTCACATACTGTATCACTGTAAAATTGCTCAAAACTGACATTTTTTTCCTTCTGAAATCTCCAAACAAACATTAAGTATAAAAAAAGGTTTCTGTGTAGATTTCACAAACTATGAACATTTGTGATCATAACATTGTTCCAAAACACGTTCATAATATGAAATAATTGTAAAATTTATATCAAAAAAGGAAGAGAAAAACTAAATTCAAATATAATGATTGACAAATTATTCTCCTTGTGTAAAGCAAGGTCGAATAAGCAGAAGAAAAAAAAAGCGATAATGATCAATAGGGCCTTGGCTTGTACATAGATAACTTTTTCCAGAAAACATCAAAACGTTTTTATACTGAAATCATTTGTTTTGAGTAGGAGGATGTAGTTGCCAGTGTTATATTGCAATCATCTGTTCAGCACTTAATGTTAATGAGGTTAATTATGTTGCAGTTTCAGGGGTTTTTTTTCCCTCCTCCAAAAAAAGACAAACTCCAAAACCTGCATTTTCAAAAGTTCAGTAATACCACCATGGAAATGAGCAGGGAAAGATACCTTAACTTTTGGTCTTTTTCATCCGCTTTCACACTTTCATATCTGTTAAACTAATGTAGGCGTAATTATTATATTGGTGACTTTAAAATTTTAAACATCCCTTGCTTACACAGCTTTATGAGGTATTGATAATTATGCAAAAGCCTCCATGTCCCAATTTCAATATTTTCCTCTGCAGTTTTATACTTTTTATATCTCTTGATGGTCTTCACACAAAAATGTTCCAATCGTCTCAATCTATCTGTGGGTTGTGCTGGAATAAATATTCAGCCTGAAAGACAAAACAGATAAAATAAAGATACTTGAATTACAGCATTATAAAATCTATCTTGAAACACAAAGGATACAAAGTGCATCAATATTTTGGAGGAGAAGAAAAAAAAGAAGGGAAAGAAAGGTGTAGAAAAAGACTAAATGTGAAATAGAGAACATTTGAAAGAGAACAGAAAAATTTCAAATACCATTTTTAGCTTATTGACATACATCTTTGGTTTCTTTAGACCTTTTCAGATGATTTCAGTTAGTTCAATTTTTACTATGGTTCTAACAAGCTGGATATGTAGTTTTTCACGATCAAGTCTTGCGACCAGTCCTAATGTACCTTTTGGAGTAAAAAAGTTTTCTTTTTCTTTTCAATTACTGCCTTTCTCAAAAAAAATTTTAAAATTAACATCTTGGCTCAGAGTCGGTACAGTCAGTGTGGCTCTATCCAGTTCTCACCTTTGTAAAGCTCATGAAATGCAGTGTATAGATGCATTAAAATACTCCAAAGAACCTGTAGCTGATCTTGAGACACACAAATTATTTACAATATGAGGGACAAATAAATTTGATTAGAGTCAGTCATGCTCAATGTTTCAGCTTAATGAGTTGTTTACCCACCAGATAGTCAATTGGATCCTCAGGTCGTGTCTTGCAGCAGTCTATAAGACCTTGGGTGAGAGTGGGCATCACATGTTTCATAAGATAGTTGCGCAAGGGAATGGACTGGGCTTCCAGAAGTTCATATTCCTCTCGCTTCACTTCATTCAGCCTCTGCGACTGTAAGATAGGTTCATTGGGTGTAAAGAATGAGAAAACCATTGCTCCTGAACACCCAAAATCTTTTTTTTTGTTAACAACTTCAAACATATGAATACCTTACAAGTCATAAATCTTTTGGAAAAAATAGACATTGAAAATCTAAATTCTCTTTTTAAAAAAATTTTCCCATCTTTTCTGGGGAAAAAAAATAAAAAGAAATGGTCAAATTAATGAGTAATTTCTTTTTAAATCGTTCAACGAGATTTCATAGTAAAAATGATCTTATTTCAGGTGTTTGAATTGAAAATATAAAATCAAATCCAGGTTAGTTTTCCACACAAAAAAAAATTCTTTATTCAGAAATCTTTTATGCTTAACTTGTCATAACTATTTCTTCTAGGTGTGTATGAGCTCACTTATCATTTTGATTCAACTCTCTTTAGAGATTGCCCTTACCCATTCTTCCTGCCTCCTCCTCCTTTCCTGAAGCTCTTCAGCTTCCCTCCTTTCCTTGTCTGCCTTTTCCTCTGCCTCTCGTTTCACACGAGCTTCCTCCTCCAATCTCCTCATCTCTTCTAGCTCTTCTGGAGTGGGTCCTGAGAGACAGTTATAAAAAAAAGGGAAAGGTAATGACATCTTAAACTTTGCACTATTTTAGAGCATGAGAAATCAGATTTGTAAACAGATCATTACAGCAGAATATACAGCAGTTCTTAAAAATAACCTTCATCTTTATCATCTGTGCATCTAGCTAATTCAATTTAGCCATTATCATGGTGTTAGTTCAAATTTTGCTTTATGACTTTCCCCAGCAACCTATTTTGAATTTTATTCACGGCTTTTTTTTCTTCCATAACTTTTCAGGTTTTAAAGAGTGCGTTTGTTATTGTTTTATGACCTCATTATTCTTTCTCAATCTTCATATCAAAATGGCACTTCACTAATCTCAGGGTCACATTAGCAAATTATTGTCTTAATTACCTTGTCATCAAAACAATGTGGGCTGCCTTGTCTACTTTAAGCCAATTCAGCCCATTAAGAGCCATTAAACCATACAATTTATAACCAAGATTGAAAAAGTTAATTTCTAAATTAATTTTGTTGCAGTGACTTTTTTTTGTTTTGTTCATGGCCCTTCTTCTTTTTCTTTTTTTCAATTAGTAATGTACTTGAATTTACCGTAATTTCTAGGACTTCCAAATATTTTCTTGATCTTCTCCACTGTATCCTTCATCATCTCAGAGGTATCTTTCGTAACATCTTCAAAAAAAATTAAAAATGGAGGGACAATTAGAAAAAAATAGCAAAAAATATGCCCTTTACCTTGCTATGCCTACTTTTAATATGAATATGCCAATATTTATAATTTTGCAAAGTTACTCCAAAAGTATTTTACTTTGCAAATTTTTAAAATCTATGCCAAACAAAAAATAATAAGATTTGACATTTACATTATTCTTTTTTTGCCTTCCTAGAAAGATAAAATGGCACTACAACATTTATCCTCAATTTTTGAAATCTCAAAAAAAATGTCACTATCGCTTGTATAATGTAGATGTATTTTTTTTCTTTCCTCAAATAAAACTTCTGAAAATAAAACATGAGCTTTTATATTTACCAATTTCACATTATCTTCATCTTAAAAAATTTTGTTTAAAAAAGGAAAGGAATTAAATTTTTAGAGGGGAATGATACTAACTGAAAAGAGGGTATCGCCAGATATGATTGCTTTTTATAGACTGAGCTTGTCAGCAACAGATATGAGAATCAAAACTAGTATTTATACTCCAACAAACATACTAATCTTTTCTGGGTGGAACTCAAGCTCATCAAAGTAGTTGAGTACAGTGTCATCATCTGTGTTGACTGTTTGGTAATCATGCAGGCGCCGCAGTAGGTGTTTCTCTGTGTTGTGAGTTCCAGACACAACAGCTTCTGGCAGGTTCATCACACGCTCCTTTATTAAGAAAGGTAAAGCAATTCAGATCAGCAATAGTCTGGATTCTGTCCTAATTCATGTAAACCTTGCTAAAATTCTTTCTGCTCACTTCTTTCCACAAAGCAATATTTTTAATGTCACAATTCATTAGGAAGCTGCATATCCAGATCAGTAATTTAATTTTCAAAATTAAAATTCCTACTCTACCTTGCTGCCATTAATTCCAATAAATTTTTTATCATCTTCTTTCTTCTCCTTTAGATGCCCTGTCTGGAAAAGACATTGTCAATCATGTTCCTTCATCCAAACCCGTTCTCAATTAAAGTTTTAAAGTTGCTGTTCCTACCATTACCTATTGCTCTTGAGTTAAGACTTTCAATGAAAGTTATTCTCTGTCTACCCAAACTGTGCTTGCCTTCATCTTTCCAGTTATTGCTAAGTGTTCTAAACTTTTGTGTTGGCAAATGTGTTTGAAAAATAATTTTAATTATTGATTGCTCAACATTGACTTCATTCAGTACTGATTTAATGGACTGTTTTTTCGTCCATGAAATCCTCATTATTCTTCTGATCAACCATATCTTTACTACTTCCAGTTTCCTCTCTATTTCCTTGAATATTGTACCGCACTCACTATTATATAATAGTACTGATCCTACAAATGTTTTCATAACCCTTATTTTTGTTTTCATACTTATGTTTCTGTTTGTCTGTATTGATTTCAATTTTGGAATGTTTTTTGGCTATGGCTGTTCTTTTACCTATTTCACTTCTGCATCTACCTTCTGATGTTATCAGGAGCCAAGATATTCGAATTTTGTAATTTGTTTGATTTTTCTACCTTTGCCAATGAGATTGTATTTGGGGTTTGAGGATTTCTTTGAGATGATCATGCATTCAGTTTTTTTTTCACATTCAAGGATAGGCCCATTCTTTTATTCACATAAAATTATTTTATTCTGCATCCAATTTTTAAAAAATAACATTCAGTCAAAATAATTCAACAGTATCAAAACCTTTGAAAATTTACTTTAGAATCTAAAAGACCAATTACATTTGAGGGCCATTCTTTCTGCATTATTTTACCTTTAAAAATTCATCTGTTGCATCTAGATGAATGACAAACTCTGGCATGATACTGCGATCATAGGTGGCAGCTGCACCTTCTGCTGCTTCCTCCTCATCATCTTCATCTAGTTTGAAAAATTTTTTAAATAAATTCACCATTTGTTATGTTTTTGACAGACCCTATTAAGTAAAGATCAGCATCACTTTTGATATTTTGATCATGGCATTCAGGTACGACAGATAAAAAATAGACTGTCATACATTTTAAAATAGGGTTAATAGATTTTATTGAATTTTTTAATCTGTGTGAAATACGTTGGTTTGCTGAACCCATTCAAAAAAATATATATTTGCATGTAAATAGATTAGAGTAAATGATAACAAGTGATTTAAGGGTCACATATCTATTACTACCCCATGATCTTATAGAGAAAAGAAAAAAAAAGACAGATTCCTAACAAGACCAATATGTTACTTATACATAATTTGTGCATAAAAAGAGAAGTTTAAGGAACATTTTAAAAACACATAACATTGATGACTTACAGTGTCTATGACTATTACTAACTGTGCATATAAATAACTA
This sequence comes from Plakobranchus ocellatus, assembly GCA_019648995.1. Classification (NCBI taxonomy): domain Eukaryota; kingdom Metazoa; phylum Mollusca; class Gastropoda; family Plakobranchidae; genus Plakobranchus; species Plakobranchus ocellatus. The sequence continues at coordinate 466,072 of BLXT01007679.1, read as the reverse complement.
TCTCATTAAAAAATAAAAACCCACTAAAATTGTTGATAGAATAATTTGTGCTTAAAAAGAGAAAGCAAAGGCACATTTTAAAAACACATAAAATTGATGATTACAGTGTCTATGACTATTACTAACTTTGTATATAAATAATGGTCTTATTTTAAAAAAAAAAAAAACCCCACTAAAAATGACCAAAACAATAGCAGCATCGATGTTCATTGAAGGCTCAATTCACAGATCAAAAGAGATAATGAAGATTTCTTTTTAAAATCATTTAGTCTTTACTTCTTTAAATCATACTTTCAGGCAACAAGTATTGCTCTAGAAACCAGTGTAAAATAAATGTGTAGATAAAAGCAAGGATCGAACAAAAGCAAAAAGTACTTGAGAATGATGTAAATATTTGATAAATTTTATAAATAGAACAGGTAGTGCTTAAAATAGAATAACTTTTTTCTTATTTAACGAATACAAGTTATTTTTATTAAATGTGAAAAACAGTGCACTTCCTACAAAACTGTAGGAATATTGGTAAGAATAAAATACCAAATAACAAAATCGAAATCATATAATGTTTTTAAGAAAACTTATTTTATGTCAATACTATTTTAAATATCATTGAAACACCAAACACATTCCATACTTATTATTTTTTTTTTGTCTGCAAAAAAAGATCATAAAAGATCATACTTTGGTTTTATATTTTACCACCGCACATAGATTTGTTGAAATAAGATACACATGAAAAAAGAACCAATGATAAAATTTATAGAAATCACAGATTGGATTTTTTAAAAAGAAAATCACTCTGCAATATTTAAATTACATTTTAAACATAAAAGTATTCTTCTGAATGGGATTGTTTCTGATTCTAAGACGTTTCAAGGTATATATATATATATATATATATATATATATATATATATAAATGTTCCTACCAAGGATTGTTTTTGATCTGCAGACACCTGACAGTATTTAAAACAACGACTTATTTCTAACATAGTATACAGATTGCTGATAATGTGATTCATGAAGGTTTTTTTAGAGTGCAATCAAAAATCAGTTATTACTTGAAAATTTCAGTATTTATGGCTAGTTTATCGTTTATTGTAACTTTTTTAGCATTTGTGAATTTTATTTGGGCATTTCAAAGATGTGAGAAGCAAATCCTCACAGAGTGTGCTTAAATGTTTGTTTGTTGTTGTTTTTTTAAAGATAATAATTTAAAAGTTTATAAAGTTAATCATTAAGTTTTATGTAAGATATAAAGAAATCCAAATATTTACTGGCAAATAAGTCTTTAGCCTGGGCAATGGTCTTTGGGTATCCATCTAGGATAAAGCCTTGGTTCTGGCAGGGCATTGCCTTCAGGCGGTCACGCAAGAAGCGAATAATATACTGGTCCTCAATGCGATCATTGTTGTTTTCTTTGCTTTCATTGATTTGATCAAGAAGCTGCTGGGCCTCCTCAGCCCCGTTATCTTCCTCCTCCTCAGCATCCTCTTCATCTGCGCGGCGAGTTTTAGCTTTCTGAGTGGAGATATAGGAAAGAGAGAGGGGAGATAGAAAAAGAAAAATTGCATTAACATGTATTCAGTTTTTCACTTAAAATTTATTATTTTGTAAACTGCTCTTATTTCACTAATTGACGAGCAGTTATCAATATCTCCTCTCCTTCACAGCAAAAAAAGCCTTAAAATTTGTTGTCAATATCTTCAACATTGTCAAGCTTTTACATACATCATGAGATATTAGAAGTAAAGGTTTGCCTCTTTAATCTAGGCACAGATGGTTTTTATAGAGATTAGACTTTCCTTGAAAAGAAAGAATTTTGAGATATTTTATTTACGCATTAATTGCATGTGTAATAAGCAAACCGAGTCAATCTTTCTTTATAATTTTATTAAAAAATTGCTACACATACATTGCATTCTTTTGGCTGTTATGCTGTCAAAAAAGATGTGCAAAATTGTTGTTTCGAAACGTTAGTAAATTCACATAGATAGTCATTTTGTGTAAAACATGATTGTTGAACTAACCAGGCTCTCCAATTCCTCCTCAATGACCTCCTTCACCAGGATATGATGCAACTTGTAACTGTCACATAGCTGTTTGGCCACTGTGGTCTTGCCAGATGCTGGTGGCCCTAAGATCACTGCACGGAGGGGCTGACAACAATATGAAAAAAAATCTTTTTTTTAGTTACCAAAAAAAGCATACATAAAACACTATGCATTTAGCTTACCTCTTTTAAAATGAAAATAAAAAAAATCATATCTAATTTAATAAATAAATGTTCAGATTTTGCTGTCTTGGTCAGTATTTTTGTTCTTCTTTTTCTATAGATGCATTAGAGATAAATTAGTTGCAAGTAATCAGATAGGCATTTGCGCAATACAGAGAAGCATTTGAAATTAAAAGACTGATGTTAAAAAAAATTCAAATTGTCATAATTAGTGTTGAGAAATTTATTTTTCATCTAATTAAGAAAAAAAATTAAATCATTTAATCTATCTCGAGACCAATTTTTCATAAAAGTATTAATATGGGTGACTTTTCAAAAAACTTATCATAAGAAAGAAATCTTGCTCTTTAACAAAAAAAAATGATTCTTTTAAAGTATTACCTGAAGACTCCTGGTATCTTTGTATTCTTTGATAATGGGAATGATGTTGTCGATTATGCCAGCTTCAGAGACCCAGTTAATATGCATGTTCTCTTTCACAAACACTGAATCCATGCGCAGATCAACAAGAAGCATATCAAAATCTGCTTGCTGCAAGATGGACAAGAAACTTACAATTTATCAAGATAGAGAAAAAAAAATCTAACTTTCTTTTATTAAAATGGCAAGAGAAAATATTACTAAAATTTTACAAACTTCAATGACACTCAGTCACAGATATGATTACTAGAGTACCAGTGTTCCTTGAATACATCATGATATCTCACATTAAAATGTTCCCATGACATCGGAATGATATGGCAGTGTAAAAAAATAATTTTAGATTTATAAGGTATGCTCCAGACGATCAGTAAGTCTTGTTTTCTCACCAACATTTCACAACTAAACATCTTTTCTTTTTTTTTTTGCTGCCTGTACACCATACTTTGCATTGGGTATATGAACAAAAATCTTTTTAAGTAAATAATTTTCAAACGCACTTTCAATGTCTAAAATGAAATCTTAATTCTTTCTTTTGCTTGCATTTTTTTCACTTTGGAAGGCTAATAATCTTAATAGGAATACTGTAGTTTCATGTTAAGTAGTGGAATAAGGATGAAAACTTGTGCTGTCCAGTTTGATCTTTTGCAATTTTCTATTGAAAATATGTAAAAAAGTAAGCAGATTAAATTATTCAAGCTTTGTACACTTACCTCGATGTCCTTGCTGAGAAGGGCCTCCTCTTTTGTAATGTGCTTTATTTTTCCAGATCCGAGATTCTGACTGACCGTCTGAAAAAAAAAATAATAATCAACAAAAGGCATATTATTACTTTTGCTCTGAGAACTAAAATTCTCCATTTGTTTCTGTTGATTTTACTTGACAAGCAATGATATTGATGATTATAATAATGGCCATGACAATGTCAAGTGAGAAGAAAATAATGTTAATCATTATGATAATGGTGTGATGATGGCATTGGTGGCTGTAGTGATGATAAAATATATTTCATATTGAACATAGGGATTATGGTGGCAGTTAGTGCTACAGATAAACTGTTAGACCAAAATTAATGTGAATTAAAATAGCTTTGAATTTGTGTTTAACAAAGTTAATACTATACAAAAAGTAATTCTTTTTATTGCTGAAGTTTATTTCCATCTACCATTCACTTTAAGATTGGCTTGCTTAACTGCCATAGCAAATTAAAGAGCAGTATTGTCAGTGTTGTGTTAAAAGTCAATGGACAATACTGTTGTTTAATTTGCTATGGCACTTAACTATCCTAAGAATGTATCTCTTGCAAAATTGTAACTTAAAAGTTTAAGAAAATACTTTAATATGGATTTAACAAATTATAGGCAATCTTCATTGGCACATGACACGACTGAAAAAATAACCCCAAATCCTATGCTTTCTCTACAATGTTTTAACAGCACAGAAAATAATGATTTGTTTTGTAATTCCTCACCCTGACAATTTCCTCCAGTGTGTTTTGGGCATCATCTTTAGCAATAATATATCTCACTTTGGGTCTTCCATCAGCAACATTTTGTATCACACTATGACCACATACAAGTAAAAAAATACAAACTTTTCTTCAATTATAAACTTTTCTTTTTTTAATTAAAAAAAAACAGAGATACACATAGAAGAATACTATTTTTTTAGATTTTTTTTTATTTAAAAAAAATCTGATTTGATTTGCAAACAAAATGGCTTACTTCTTGGCCTTTTTTAAACATTTTTGTTTTTACCAAATTCAAATAATGGATGATTAAGAAATTATGCCTCTATTTCCTTTTCTTTTTATCCTCTTCTTTACCTAAATCACTACTCTCCACTCTTGCCCATCCCTTTATTTCCTCTTTTCTCTCTCCTTCCCCTCCTCTTCTTCTTACTTTCTGTAATGTCTTTTCATGACAAAATCACATTCCAGCCACAATAGAAGATATCTATGAACATTAGAAATAACCCACAGTGCATGTCATGGTGACAATGAATATATTTTTTTAAATACAAGTTCATGAAAAATGCACAAAATTTATTATCTAAGCTCAACACACATTAATGCTAAAAAATCTGTCTACACAAAAAACTATAATGAGCATACAGTCTTTTTTTAATGACACATATATATATATATTTGGAAGAGATTTTGCTTTGTTTTGAAAGTACTTAGATTAAAAAAAATAAGATACTTATTAAGGGACTCACGCAGCTAAATCCTTTATATGGATAGTTGGCACAATGTTTCGGCCTTCCCCAAAACACTGGAGTTGAGGAGCATTGTGCCAGGCAGACTGAAATACCGAAATATATTAAAAATTCATTATCTTTCCTCTAAATTTGGACTCATTCTACATATAAAAAGACAGAAATGAAAAATTCTTAGTGAAGAATCGTAAAAAATAGTAAAAAATATCTTTTTATCATGACAAATTTGGAAATAGCATTGAATTTAATTTTTAAATGACATCTTGAAATAACAAGCAAGACAATAAACAAAGATACAAAAAGTAAAACTGTCTCTCTCCATTTTATGTTCATGCATGACATCAAATTCATTAAGAAAAAAAGGAAAAAAGAAAAAATCTTAAAACACACCTTGAACAAATAGTGGAAAATGTTCTCTTCGGCACCATATGTCAAACCGGAGCAAACGACATAAGTGACCAATTTCGCCTTGTTCTGAGAGGAAGACAGAGAGCATGTATAAGTGACTTAGTTTTTGTGTCTTTAGATCTTTGTTATCACTCATGAAGCTTATATGGCAAAATAAAATTGATAATGGATGATATTTAAGCAGATGTTTTTGTTTTGTTTTGCTAAGCATATTCATGTTGAGATAGTTTATTAAAGATTTTTTTTCCTCAATTCTTGGAATCTTTGATTTACTTCTTAGAAATCTGATGAAGGCAGTACTTTTTGTAAATGGCTTAGCATTTGAATCCTGTTCCATATTATTTCACCGTTAAAAAAAAAAAAAAAGCTTCAAAAAGTTTTTTCAGCATGTTTACATGCTCATATGACATTTTTTTTTTTTTTGTGGCATTAGAATTCCAGCTTGCCTTGTAAATCAAATTCTCCATGATTTTAAGTTCATTCAAATAGCAACTGAAACTCACTAATAAATTTTTTTTGCCCTCTGATAGCAGCTGCTTCAATATGACTGGAATTGTGGATGTCATCTCAGGAGCTTGAAAGTTCTTATGCAGCAAAATAAGCATGGCTATTTTTAGTTCTTGGGGACACAAATTAATTCTTTAAAGGTTTCAAGCAGACTAGGCAAACAACTGCAGAAGTGTGTATATGTGTGTGGGGTGGAAGGGGGGTGGGGGGATGTTAGTTGAGGTTTTCAGAGTCTTGCTTTAGATGCTTCAAGTAGAATCCTCTTGAGATTTTTTAACTAAAACACTTTTGATGATTATTGCATCATGTTGTTATATTGCACTACACTTAATAAAGAGAAAGAGATTGTCCATACAATGTATTTAAAAATGTCATTTTTGAAAAAAATAAATTATATTTTGTAAAAATTAAATGTAGATGTGTAAAGAAATATAGTCCAATTCTTACGAAGCTTAATTAGGAGAAGTAATTTTTATGCCAATTTTAACTTTTTTTTTTCTATTTTGGGGCAAAGGCCTTTTCTTTTAAAAGTAATCTCAAATTCAAGTCTTTGACTTACTCTATTTATTTGCTGTCTTAAACAATCAAAACATTAATGTTGTCCAAAGTTTGTGGTAGTATAAGTTTACACAAAAAGATAATTTTTTGTACACAATTACCAACTAGCCATACCACCAATTGGGTATGAATTGTGTTATAGTCTTGAATACATCAATTTGACCTAAATTATTAAAAGATTAGAATACCAAGTGGTCACACATAATTTTTGAGAAGGAGAATGAGGTTTGGCCTGAGTAAGATTTTAAAAAATCTTAAGTTATATAAGAAACATAATGCTTATAAAAGGCGACCAAAAAAAAACAACAAACCAAAAAAAAAACGAAAAAAAAAAAAAAAAAGCTTTACCGTCTTGCCCAGCTTGATAACAGTCTTCTCTGCACTAATATGCTCTTTAAAATTTTGATGAGGCTTACGTCTTCTGTAGTCATCTTCAGTGAATGGAATCTCCAAGTCTTCCTAAACCAAGGATAATAAAAACGGAAATTTTAAAGTTATTAGTTTAGCGTGCAACAAAGTTGGGCAAATTTTATCTCCCAATTAATGAAATAAATCACAAATTTAAAGCCCGCATTCTTAGATTAAAGAAATTTCTTTGGAATGAATATTCTGTAAATAAAAAATACAAAACGTTAATTTAAAACGCATTCAACTTATATATAATAGATGATAAGATAAAATGAGATTAATGAAGAAAGAAAAAACTCCCATTTGGGAGCCAAAATGAATTTTTAATACAAAACAATTTTTAAACCAACTTTTAAAAAGAATCAGTGTTTCACAGGAATGCTGAGAAAAAGGATGAACAAATTCATTCTTGTCTATGGAAGAATCGTTTGCCAAACAAATATTTATACAAAGTTTGATTATGAAGTTAGAGTTACCATGATTTAAACTTTTAAATCTTTAATCACTTTTCTTGATAAGATGTATGCATTCAAGTGATGTCTTGATTTGTATTTGACTCAAATGATAGGCAATAACACCACTATAGAAGCCATTAAACTGACAAAACTAGTGGGAAAAAAAAAATAGAGAAGCAAACAGGATAAAATTCTACTATTACAAGCACATTATTTACTATGATTATTTACGTCTATATGGAGATACATAAAGAATGATGTAAATTCATACCAAAAGAAAAATAAAAATAAACCCCAACCTTTTTTAATAACAAAATGAAAATCAGAATCCACATCCTAAAAAAACTATTATTTCAATCTTCTAAAATTATTATGGGAACAATATTTAAGTAATTTAAAACGTGAACAATTATCAACAAAGTTTTTGTTTTTAATAAATTAGAAAAGAGGTGATGATGTAAAAAAAAAAAATCAAGCAACTGCACCTCTCTTTAACATAATTTTTGTTCATTTCCTCTACCTTTTCCGCAGAAGGTGGCTCATCTGCATCTCCATAGGCTGCCATAGCCCCAGCATACTTAAGATTTCATATTATTGATTTTGAATAAAAATTTTATGTAAAAAGAAATATTTAAGTTACTATTTAAAACCAAATCCCTCAACTTATATTGCTTTATCAACATTGTGCAATCTAATGTATAAAGAAAAAGACAAATTGTTTCACACAGCTATCAATATTAATGAGTAATAATGATTATGTTCTGCAGAAATTTTGAGGTATCAAAAAAGAAAAGTAACATGTATAGCATACATAACAACTTAGACCATATAGTTATGTTAAAAGGGCTAAAACTATTGAAAATTTTTTTATACAGAGGAATTTTAAATACTATAAAAGTTTCTGGTATAAATTTGGAAAATTGACAGAAAAAGGAAAAGTGGATCAAATCTCTTGCTGTTCTCTCTCAAGTTTTTTTCCTGGAATGTTACCACATTCTTCCTTTTTGTTTTTTCTCTTTAAACAGAGGCCAATGAAACACCACAATAACATCTTTTCCAAGTATATTTTTTTGGGGATATGGTGAAGTTGTCATGAGAGCTTGATTGCATGGTTTGATACTTTATACTTGTTCTGATGCCCTTGAATCTTTTTTTTCTGTTCTGAGCCTGTGATGATAATTTAACTTAAAAAATATGTGCTAACCATCATATTTTTATATGCTGCGTGACATCTTATCTATATTTACTCTGTATGATTTTTATGATGAATTCTTCATCAGTGTTTATGACTAAACTATGCCTTTCTTCCAGCTTCACTTTATACTTCAGCAGTTTCCAGAATATTTGCATATAAAGAGAGAGTGCATAACACTTAATAGCACTATAAGGGAAAAAATACTCACAGGATCCAAGGGTTTGCTTCTGGCCCAAGTCATGCAAGTAGAAATAAGAATAAACATTTTTGGTTTATCAATTTTATCCAAGTCAGAATGAAGCTCTGAAAGGAGAAGAAAATAACAAGAGAGATTATGTTTTAACCTTCACAACAAGGCTCTAAAACTTTCAAGACATCCCTTGGAGTTTGCTTTGCAAAATTAATGAAATAAGATTCATTGGACAGCACTTGCAACCAATTTATTAACCACAAATTACAATGTAAGAAAATATTCATAACTTAATGTAATATATCGTTTAAAGAAATAAACAGTATGAATATTCAAATAAGAAATATAGAATTCTTAATAATTACCTTTCTCTTTTTTTTTTAAATTAAAATTTTTTTTACCACTTTCAGTAAAGGCATCTATAAACAGCTGGACAGTACCTTTCTTGAAAAAAAAAATGCAACCATAAGTGAGAAAAGAAAATTTTAATACCCGATACAGCCCAAACAGCTTCATCTATCTGATCTGGGTCCTCTGTGATGTCATAGATAATGATATCACATTCAACAAGATACTCATATAGCTGGTCTTTGTTCTCAAACTGAATCCAAGAATGCAAGACATCAAAAAGCATTAAATTACATGTTTTGTGTAAAGAAAGACACTAGAACTGACAAGGCTCTCTAAAAATATATTAGGATGACTAAACTCATCTATTTTAGTTATATGAAACCTGACCATAATCCACTTTGTGTGGCTATGCAATCTTTCCAGAATACAGTTTAACATCACTAAAGGATCTTTAGGAGAAAAATTTACCATTTAAGATCTCATAGGAAACCAAACAACACAGGATAACATGTATCTAGTGATAATATACTGCAACAATTACATGTATCATTGGACATATCAAAAGGGATACTACAAATGACACAGTCTTATCATTGTGAACTAAATCACAATATGTTGAGACTTTAAACTGTAAATGATGCTGCCTTATACTCTCAACTTACAGAGTAGAATCAAACAACAGTTTGTGTATCATCATCATCATCAGGTGCCTTGCTTTACAGCGTTGGCGATCATGGTCCTCCACTTTTTCCTGTCCTTTGTCGCT